>JABUQX010027990.1:0-35487 GCA_015478945.1 Trachelipus rathkii
TTAGGTACTTTTACTTATTTATGTTTCAACTAGATTTTCTCAATCATAATAATATTACCTAAGGATTTACATACAATTAAGGTTAAATTAATTTTAAACAATTTATGATATATATATATATGTAGATATTTATTTCAAGAGATTATGGCTTATTCCAGTGATTTTGTCTCAGTTATGTGAGATAATATATATATATATAGAATTTATTCATTAAAAATATAATATTAATATAATAATTAATTATATAATAATATATCTATTATATATATTATTAATATAATTATATATTATATATATATATATTATAATAATGATATATATATATAAATATTATATATATATATTATTAATATTATAATATTAATATAATTAATCATATATTATATATTAAATAATATAATTTATTTTATATATCAAAGGTCTTATAAATATAATATTACATAATAATTATGATTATTATATAATAATAAAAACTCACACTTTTGCTACAAAACCTACCTGGCACATACAATGTAGCCATATCATTTGCCTTAGAATAATCCTGCAATATTTCAGTATCGCTAAAATTAATAAAATTATATTAGCCATCAAATTAAAATAATGATTAATTTCCTTTTAGCATACCCAACAAAGAGTAAATTTTAACGACAATGAAGGAAAAAAATGAAAAATAATATATAAACAAAAAGTGAACTAAATAATTAAAACCCTCTTATATTAATTTTTTGAGCTCCATCAACCTCAACACACTAACGAGGGTAGCGATTTTAAGTGATAAAGTGTAAAATTATAACCATTTTCTTACTTCGTAAAATCACTTTATGTATAAAGCCTGAGATAAGCAATAAGGTGTGTAGAAATGTAGTGAGAGTGAGAGATAATAGAGAATAAGTGTATCAGATAGTTCATCTCTCTATAATCTCGAGGAAGCTCACCTTTCGATACACAAAATAAGTCAAAGACCATTACTTAAATTAATAAAATACAATTGACAATACACCTAAATATTATTTCTATAATTGGCTATTTTTCAAAGTATTCTATATTATTCCTAAAATTCATAAAATGATTACTTATGTATTATTCTTCTGTACTATAATTATATTATTTTTATTTAATTGTTATATTATTATATATTTAATTATTATATATAATATATTATTAATTATTATAATTTATATTATTATTATTTATATATTATTATTATATATTTTTATTAATTATTTTTTAAACTAATAAATTTTGAGTTGACACATTTGACATACACCACCTTAGATGAAGTTTCAATTTCATCTATACCTCCCTCCCTCCTCCAATTACATCAGCCTGGTTATCTTCACTATTTACTCTTCTTCAGCTCCCTCCTCCTTTACCCTATACCATCCACACGTAACATCTCTCCGCCCATTAAACCAAGTCATTAAAGGTTTTCTGATATAATAAGCATATATAAGTAAAAATAATAGGATAGGAATAAGACTCTTTTTTCACCCTTAATGGAAAAGGTTTCCTATTTATCTTCACCTTTACCGGATCATATTCAAAGAAAGGCTCGATTTATTAGCCTATAATAATTAAAGTATCGGTAACTTAAGAACTAAGAATTGGCTTTTTCGTTTGTCCTTTTTGTAGATATTATTTTTTTTTATTATTTTTATGTAGCTCATTCATGTTATTGAAGAGAAACCATGAATGTTAAAACTTATAATTATACGTTCAGTGGGAAATTGCATACACTACTGAGATATGTCCTGTTTTTATGAGTGTTTAAATTTACAACATCCTTTCTTTGTTTTTTAACATTATATTTTTTTCCCTACAGAGAACATTTTTAAAAGGTCAATTTTAATCTGATTAATTTTTCTTTGGACTCGAAATAGCCTTTAAACAATTTCTTATTCCGTTTGTTGAGAGTTCATGATTTTCCAGTTTCTTACTTCTTGACGATTTGACCTAGATTAAAAAACAAAACTTTAATTGTCAAGTTATACATTATATTTTTGTTATATATCGCACTCATTATATATATCTCTTATTATTATCCTTAATTCACACCAAATCTTTATTTAACTAGCTAATCACTACAATTCGATTCAATTTCACAATATCTTTTCTCTTCACATTATTATCACACTTTTTTCTTTTATCCTTTTTCCTATAAATACACTCATTAATTCAAATATTATATTTAAATTTTTAATATTTTCTTTCTTTATTTCATAACGTTTTTTTTTTTTTTTTCTTCATTTTATTATCTCTCAGTTAATCTTTCTAGTCCCTTATGCTGCACTATTCTTCTCTCTCATTCATTATTTACTCTTCTATAATCACCAATTTTTCTAACAGTAATTTTACACTTAACCAGTGTTACACTGGCCACAACAAGTCTTATTCTATCTGTAAACCTCTTTACTGTTACTTCACACTATGTCGACCGAGCACTCTCGAGTCACAGATACTTATATTTTATCGAGGAAGTCGTGTGAAATAATAACATAAAATATATTAGCTTTATATTTAATTATAATATACGCACGTCAACTTGTCTTCTACCAGAGTTTTTTGTCTTTGGTGTATATTTTCTTTTTATTTTGTTTTTCTTTAATAGTATTATTTTGGGAAATGTATTTTTAGTTGGCGTTTTTTTATAAGTGGAAGCGCACAAAACCGACAAGAACACAGTAAAGCAATTTTATTTTATATTTAGTCTGGAGAGATACACACAGACACTTAATTATTTATATTTATTGTATATTCAAAACGTCAAAGGGTTTAGTTCGAGACTCGTTCTGGTAGAAGGATCACCGCACACTTTAAAATGAATGTAAATTATTGTTTACCAAATATTACTTGAGTTGCCTCTATTTATTTATGTCGTGACTATATACGGATGGTGAGAGACACACTAACAACACAATCAGAACACTGTGATTTATCCCTGTATACATCACTTGTGCTGAGCTCTATTCCCTTAATTTTGAGTTCACTTAATTAAGAGGAGTGTTTAAGTCGAAAATATAACACGGTATATAAAAGATTTTCTCCACACACTGTGATCTTTCCACTATTTACATTTTTTTTTGCTCTGAGAGAACGATTTTTTTTTGCACAAATGAGCTCCATGTTGGAGCTTGAGCTAAATTAATTTTGCGGACTAGAACTCTTCACGAATCTTCGTGAGCCATAGGGTTTTTATAGCGGAGATTGTAGGAGTGGTTCTACGTGAATGTCTGTGTGGTTATGTCGCTAACTCAGCCTTTTTAGACACTTCTCTATTTAAGAGTTACTTAAAAAAAGGTTGAATATCTTGCATATATATGCGATGATGATATTTATTATTTTTATTATGAATAATATTAATTCTCAATTACATAATTAGAGAATATTAATTAAGTGCCATTGTGAAATTAATTACATAACATATTATAGAGTTATTAAATTTAAAGATATACACTTTATTAATGTATGATTAATGCATAACAATCTTGATATAATTGTTCATCTTAATTACATCCATTAGGTAATATATATTAAATATATATAATATAGCACTATATATCTTGAGTAATAAAGCACTTTTTTTTTAGTATATATAATATATATATATATGAGATTTCACAGTCTATATTTATGTAGAGGTGCAGTTTTATAAGCGAGACTGATACAGATATTGAATATCGTTATAAAATTATACACATATTAGAAAGGAAAATATACTATCTCAATATGTGGTCAGTTAGATTATAAAGTATGTCACTAAGTTATATTAATTATATAGTTATTATTGTTAGGCCTTCAAATTACAGTTCTATAAGTGTCTTCAAAGTGTTTGTAATTGTGATTTATTTTATAGTAATATATAATATCACTATCAATAAATGTTTCAATCTATATTATATATATATATATATTATATAATATATATATATATATCTATATTATTAATATATATATATATATATATATATATATATTATATAATATATAAATATATATATTATATATATATAATATATATATATTATATATATACTTAGAAAACTTAAATATATATATTATATACCGAGTGAGAGATGGTATTGAGTATTAAATTATAATATATAATTATAATAATAAATAAATAAATAATAATAATAATTAATAATAATTAATAAATATATATAATATAATATATAATTAAATATAATAATAATATATAATATAATAATTATAATAATAATAATGATAATAATAATAATTTAATATATTGATAAATTATTATAAAGAATAGTTAGTAAATTTTTTAATAATAATTATTATATAATAATAATAACACTATAACTTAAGATAATTTTTTATAGTATTAGCCCAATATATTAATATAACTACTAAATAATAGTCCAAAAACAATTAAATTACAAAATCAAAAATTTATATAAATAGATATTTAAAATTCCAAATAATAGATGAGATTATATTTGTTAAATATTGTAAATAGAAATAATTAAATTAATAATAGTTAGTATGAGTCTAAAATAAGGCCACTTTAAAGGTAAGCTATAAAATAACATACTAATATTTTCTCTTTACAACTAATAATAATTAAAAAATTGACAAGTATTGTCCATAAACTTGAAACAAATAGAAATTGACTCTTTAAAATAATGTTGATTACTAAAATTTTAAAAATTTATACAAAATAATATAATAATAAGAACATTGTTTGAAAATGAAAAAGCGATCATTGGAAGAGTAAGTGATAATAAAATAAAATTATAATAATATAATAATTACACAACACTCATAATATTATATCGGAGTGAGATTAATAATACCGATATAATGCAGAATTAAAATGAATGAGTGAGAGAGAAGGAAATACACCCATATGAGTATTGACAGAAATTGAATCTAATATAATAGTTAATGGTACATTCTACTTAATATAGAGTGAATTATAGTAGTGAATTAATAATAGTATAATGATAATAAATATTAATATAAAATTATGTTGAATAATGTTTGGAAATTATTAATTTTATGATTTTAAATATATAAGAAAAAAAAATTTTCATTAATATGTTAAGAATATCATCAAATGAATAAGATTACGATTTCACTAATGCATAGAAAAGATATTATAATATATTAATTAGATATATTATATTATATCATATTATTACATAAATGAATAATAATAATATATAATTAATAATAAAAGATGAGCAGAAAGAAATCGCAGGAGATGTGTCATACATTGTTTTTCTCCATAAGTTATGTTTCCGCTCTCGAGTGCGTGCAGCTTCCACAGTTCTTCTTTGGAGTCGCAGAGTATCCGTACACCAGAGTTTTCCTTCTCATTTGGCTAAATTTTCAGTTTTATGTTATAGACAAAAATTTGATTTATATAAATCTCTGATGTTCTATAATAACTGTAGCACCTTAAACAAATAAGTGAGGTCAATTATGAAACATTAATGACATTAGACATGAGAAATACGTGAGACCTGTTAAGATTTCTTCTAGAGGAGGAAACATTTCGTACACATGAACGATATTCATCATATTATTGTACATCACACAATAGATCCACCTTTCTATACACTTTCATTTGTTATTGGATTATAATCGATGTTTTCTCCTAAACATAAACATTGTTCTTTCATATCATTTCAGTATCAGTATCACATCTCTCACATATTTATTCCTTTCAATAAATTCAATATACTAAACTGATG
Organism: Trachelipus rathkii; assembly: GCA_015478945.1. Classification (NCBI taxonomy): domain Eukaryota; kingdom Metazoa; phylum Arthropoda; class Malacostraca; order Isopoda; family Trachelipodidae; genus Trachelipus; species Trachelipus rathkii. The sequence continues at coordinate 5,718 of JABUQX010027990.1, forward strand.
TAGTACGACTTAACCACAGATGAGAATTGGATATTTAAAAGAGTTATAAGCTCTATGTACTTGCTCAATAAACTTGCTGTAAAAATAAGTTACTTAGTGACTCACATGAGGGACAAACATATACTTAATAGTAGTAACTGAAATTATATATAATATATATAGTAAGCAGAAGATGAAGGTTTCGAAAAAATTTTCCCCAGTTCAAGTAAATAAATACTATGTAGGCTTCTATAATTATACATAAAAATTATCATATTAGATTAATTATAAGCTATTTAGGGTATTGCTATACTATAAATATAACAAGACAGATATGAGGTACGGTATGTTTCTATCTTAGAAGTCGTATAACTCAAGAAGTTTATATTTCTATATAAGGTTCTACTTTTTACGAGGTAGTGTGAATAGAAAGTGAGTTAGAGAGGTTAAGCAGTTTAGCTGTTAGTGCTCATGTATGGGCATACTCACGTACGCGCTTCTGTTTATCAAGGTTAAAAGGGAGATAAGCGTATATATGGTTAGGTTATTTTTAGGTTTAGGTTTTAGGTTAGGTTTAGGTTAGGTTAGGTTACACAAAAAAAAATTAATTTTGCCCCTAAGAACATCTATTTATACATCCATACTACCTGCGACAAAATTCTTTTCAATAACCTTTTTGAACTTTTATATGAACTTTAAAACTACTTATGGACACATCTGCTAAAAAATGCAACAATATTTTGAAACAGGTTCATATCATATATATATATATATATATAATATTTAAAACAAAATGGAGACAGAGATTTAATACATTATTATGCTCTATTGAGACAGAATATAGACATAACTGGTCTCTCGGCTGCCACATTATAAAATCATATCAACTCTCTCTACTTGATTAGGCACACGGATTTTGTGATTGGCACCGTATTCAATAACGAACTTATATAAAACATTTATACCAGTAGGATATTTTTATTTCATAATTGTAGAATAGGTAGACAAGTTAATTTCACACACGTGATGAAATCAACAAAATATTAAAATGATGGGCCGATAAAAAACACTTTTATTATATATGTGCGTAAGTTTTTACAATTTCATCCGCGTACTATATTCATTATTAGATTTATTTTATCTTCTAACATAATGTTGTAGATATACAGCTTGACAACTTAGTTTAAATATGAGCCCAGAGTGTAGTTAATATACTTTATATATTGTGCACGCGTTAGTAACTTTGTGGAGCATTTACATCAATATTACATTATAAATTTGAGGTTTTAACATTTTCCTGGAGATTTTTATATATATTATTAATATTTTCTTTTTATTTCAGGTTGTCACTTTATAATATATTTGGTATATAGCTAAGGCGGTAATACTACATATACTGAATATTCCTGTACTTTCTCACTTACTGTATTTATTAGGATATAGCAGTATAAGCCGAATCTCGACATGATCCTATTAATGTTAATTACCTGGTATCCAATAATGTTCCCATTAAATTTAATACTCGACTAAATCGTACAACCGTTAAATAATAAAAAATTTTACTATATATATATCCTTTGTTTTTATAATAAAAATTGTGAGGATTTAATATAATATATATGAGAAAAAAATAATAATTATTATAAAGAAATGACAGTATCACTCAAATGTTTATGTTTAATTATATGTGAGCAAGTAAAATTTTAAAGTCAAGAAAACCAATTTCAGAAGCAAAATTAACTTAGCCGAAATACATTGTTGAAATGGTTATACCTCTAAAATAAGTAAGATGATACTAAACGAATAGTAACTCACTTATATATAATATATATATATATATATAAATATAATATTAAGTATATATATATATATATATAATCTGGATTCGTCATTGAAAGTATGATTAGATGTTGAGAAGTACAGTAAACTGTGAATATATTATTGCATGAGGGAAGATATCATTTTTAAAAGTACCTTTCACTTAACTTTCCTTGAAGGCATGGTTCCTTTAAAGTATCAGATTGTGTTACTAGCTGAGTAATATATACCACTGTTAAAAAAATATATAAAACAAATACTTATATGAAATCTTTAATGAGGAGTGAGAATATCTAATTAATAAACTTAACCACTTATTAATGATAATACCCATTCTATGACTACTATCCCTTAGATAAATTAGTGGAGATTACATATAGTGTGAAGAACAGGTGAGTGAAAGGTTCCACATATCACAATATATAATTTATAAGTTAGCTAATGGAAATGATAAAGTAATATATTCAGGTAGAATGAACTGGGACATATATATATAAATTTTAATGTTCCTATATATAAGTCTAAGATACTAATTATACTGTTGGTAGCTTGAAAAGGGATTCACTTAGAACAAAAAATATACAAAAAAGAGAATACGATAGAAATAATTGATAATCATGTGAAATAAAATACATTAACAAGATCACCATGAATTTTTTTATTCTTTAATTATGTGATGATATTAAGTAATATTAATAAATATTATAATTATCAGAATTACCAAAAAAATTTTCCAAAATTTTTATTTATTATTTTGTATAAGTAATTTAAGAATTTAAATTGGTTGATTAATTAATTGTATATGGGTTCTGATATTAATACTGATATTTTAATTAATATAAATTTATAAAGAGATGGATTTATTATTTTTTATGTAAAATTATACTTAAAACTCTTCCTTACTAATTTATCAACTAACAAAATTAAATCTTTAATAATATCCAAGTCCTTAATTAATATGTTGCACTATGGAATAAATATTTCATGATAAGGACATGTTTTTCATTGGTAATAAAATAAATTATAAATAATTTATATAATAATCATAATAATAAAAATAAATAATAATAATTAATTGAATAAACTCACATTATATTATGAATACAAAAACCAAAAATACAGACTGAGGATATTCGATATAATATCACTAAGAAAATACATGAGATCAGATGAGAAAAAATATAAAATATAATAAGATAAATTCATGAGATTATAAATATAAAAAATAATAATCATTTAATTTGTAATTATTTCAAAATAAGATAAATTATTTTTAATATATAAAAAACGATCAATAAAAAGTGAGAGACCTATGTATTTATTAATGAGTAAACATTGAAATACATGAATATCTTAATTAATTAACACTAATAATAATAATACTCAATGATGAAAATAATAACTAAATAATAATGATAATAATAAGACTATTATTAGTGTCAATAGAATAATCTATAATTAATAATTAACAAATACTCAAATCATAATCAATAAAAATAATGAATAATAATAATAATCAATTAAGAGCTATTATATTGAAAAATAGTAGAATAAAGTAATAATGCAAGGAGTATCTCAATTCATTACCGAAGCTATTTAGAACAAGTATATATAAAAACCAATTAACCAAACAAAAATGGTAAAACAATACTTAATAGATAGTAATAAATACAAAATATTGAAACACTCGCTGTCACATAAACGGTGCAAAAAAAAATTATACAACATCAACTAATCAGAAAAAACAAAGTAATGATTTTAAAAAATTATTATATAAAATTACTAATAATAAATTTATGAGTAAATAACTGCAGTTTTGAATAGTGTCCTATGTGAGATCATTGATTTTATGTTATACTGATTGTAATATAGTATTTGTATAAAGTGACTCTAATATTCGTGTCTAAATGATGGTTAGCTTGGGCTAATATTTCAAAACAAGGTGGTTTGACTATTTATCTCCATGAAAGTCACAGTGGTCTCTGATGCTGGAGAAGGTTAGACGCAGCAGACTGGATGATTCCCTCCGTTCTGGCAAGAAACGCCTCGATGCTCAATCAATTCTGATTGAGGAGTTTTCTCGGTTGTTCTTTCGACCAACATAGAGCACCCTATTGCAGTGGTCTCGAAACAATAATTTGTACACTACCATGACGGGGGGGAGTGTGCGTGGGTCCTTGTGTATAGATAGAATGATGATGAGCAAATTACATTAAAAACCTTAAACGATTTAAGCTACACAGATGTGAAATTTTAGTCTCAGTGAACAGATAGAGAGCTGAGATTAATAAAGAACTCAAGAATTAAATAGAGCTATATGTATTAATTTGTATGTAGTAATTATATGGTCAGTAAAAAGGCGAACTATTATGTTAGGTAAGGTCCCACACAAAGTTTCTTCGTGAGACCAATTAGTAGTAAACGTTATTTAGAACTTAAATCAACTCTCGGATCTTCGAACGTTATTTAAAGGAGTTTATTAGGCGTCTAAATGGAATTGAGATGAAAGGCAAGGTGGGATATAAAATTGGTTAATTTTAAACTTAGTTAAAATATGTTTGTTAAAATTTCAATCATCGTTGTGCATATTATAAACAAATTATTTGAATTGGAACAGTGTATAATAGAGTATGAGATTAGCAGATAAAGCCGGGTTTTTAACACTATTCGCATTTGTAATTGATGGAATTGTGACTAAAAAGTTGAGACCTGAAACTTGAGTAAAATGATTTACTGTTTTTCGGTAGAATTAAAATGAGAGAATGCATATTACACTTTAAATGTTTTTGAAATTAATAGATCCAAAAAATGGTAAATAATGTGATATACATTATATTACTTAGTAAAGTTTTAATTTATTAGCTCATTTTGATTATTAAGATAGATTAAAACAGGTGTGGAGAACTTCTTTTGAAATACTAGACAAAAAACAGATTGTGAATGCACTGTGTTTATCCATAAATCTTTACATTTAATATAAAAATTAGATATTATAAGAATAGTGCAAGAGGGATGATTCAATTTTTTTTCACCAATACGATTCAGTCGAAACCATAACAAGTAAACGTGTTAGCCAATGTGACGCTAAGTGGAGAGCCCATCACTAGTGAATAGTTTCGAAGAATACAAATTATGATGGCAGGATAAAGAATCTGGTGTGGTGGACTACATTTAATAAGGAGGAGTTTTGTAAATAACTGATGTTTGATTAAAAAAAACACTACAAGTTATCTACTGGCTTCGTGGAAGATTTTGTATCCATAAGTAATATTTACCATGCTTTTCGGTCGGGAGTAGGTTAAAGTGATAATTTAAGTCACACTCACCTTTTACTAAAAGGACTCAAGGTCAACACTAGTCATGGTAAACATGATAAAATCTGCGTATTTTGCAACAAATTTTCACTCAGTTATGTAGCTAAATGGAATTTTCGATTTGAGAGAATATGAATTTTTAATTGCATATTCGTTATGGAAAAATGACGAAATATGGGCAGAGTAAAAAAAATTTTAGCTAGTTTATAGTTGTGAGGTATTAAAGAGCAGCTACTATTCGGATAATAGAAGAAATGGTCACATTGGGTGATAAGCACTTTGGATTTATTGGTTACAGTCTCATAAAAAGAACACTTGGTGAGACCATTTGAGAAAGATATTTAAATTAGTTGTATTGATTTATGCAATCAGTTTTAAAAGACACATAAAAATTTCACGTCTCGATAAGCTTTCGTAGAAAATTCTATTAGGTGACTTATCTTCCCCGAAATTTTAAAAGACAACCAATAGGATTCATATTGCGTAGACCTATCTTTTCAATTTTGTATATTACTTTTTTTAATAGAATATCACATTCATAAGGGATTTCTTGTTATAAGAAATAAACATCATTTCTACAGTCCAGTAATGAAAGAAGACGAAGTACGGAACTAAGAAACGAAGCAACAGTATGTCACTAAGTGTCATAGTTAAGTAGATTGAGGGTAAAGATATGTAGGAGAGTGGAGGAGGTGAGCAGGAGAAGAAATAGGTAATGTAAGGAGAATGATGGAGAAGGAAGAAGAGAAATGGGAAGAGATAGGTTAGGAGAGAACATAGTATAAAGGACGATAGAATTTAGGTATAGTTGGTGATGGGAGATGGAAAATCTGAAAGGAAGAGATGTAAGTAGAGGAGAAGGAGGGACTGGTAGAGAGAGGTTTGGAGAAAGGATATATAAGTAAGAAAAAAGGTTCAAACATGAAGAAAAGCAAACGTGACACATTAAGAGATGATAGAGACATGCAGGAGGTAGAAGATGACATTAGTTTTGTTGAAGAATGAACTCCAGAACCATAGATTGTACTCAACTTGTGATTTTGTTTAGAATAAAATATTTAGGATATTGCTGGATGAAAAAGGAACAAATGATGCAAAGTGTAGTAGGGAAAGTTTGTGAATGGCAGGAAGGTGGCTGGTGTCAAATAAATCGTTGGTGGATGTAAAGGGACTAGGTCTTGAGTGCTATATAGGGTTTTACATGGAGGGTGATGTTGTTTCACTGTGTTTAATGTATAGTAGTGAGGACTACGGTCATGTAATAAGAGCTATAGATCTAAAGTACAACTGTTTAAGATGGACAAAATCTTAGGGGTATTTTAGCTGTATAGAGTTGAGAATATTTGTAATAGAAACTGAGGAAATAAGTAAAAAGACGTAAATTAGGATAGTTTGTGAGGAGTTGTGAAGAGAAAAAGGGATAAATAAGAGAATGAAAGAAATATAAAAGATGGAGTAAAAAGTTGATTTCAGATATGGAGATAGAATTTGGGAAACCACCACACTCCTCGTAATTATTTAGATGAGATGAACGAAACCACCGGTTTCGTTAAACGCTGATGTTATCAGTGGTCTGAGTGTGTTGGGAATCGTGAAAAGAACCGAAGTTAAAGTGAATTGAGTTTAGTAAAACAATCCCATATAGTAGTGACAGAACGTATCATAGAAGTAAGTCGTACAAGAAAGGTGCATAATAAGAGAGAATGGCCGTGTTTTGTGAGAGGATATATAGGTTGTGTCCCACTTGGGCCAAGGGATGAAATACACATTGACGAGATGCCACAGTCAGGGTTCGTCCCAGTCTCGTGAAATCTCTAGGGGTGGATTTTCTGGGACTGCGACGAGTCCTCCACCCTATTATTGGTACTTGTGCGCACAATTAGGGTGCGACGATAAGAGGCTCAGGCTCTTTTACTTTTCGTACTTGTGTCATATTCTTCTATTAAACTACTTATTTCTTGTTCACTTGTGCATGTCACGGGCCAAACCTTAACGCAATTTTTTGGAAAGAAGGTAAATGAGATTGATTGATTTCGACTGTGGATATACAGTTTACAAATATATTATTTTTTAATATTATTTCCATGAGAATCTATCTCATATATAATCATAAATATGTATATATAATATATATTAATATATTCACTAAATACTTAATATATTATATGTAACATTTATAATTTTATTTATAGGTAATAGATTTATACATATATATATATCAGGAAGACATACTACACACACATATAATAGTATAATGATATCACTATTATTAACCATTATTCATTGAAGTGTAATTTATAAACTAAGATTTGGACCATTTAGATGAATACATTAACCACGACTATTGTACGCTGGTTAAAGCCGGAAACCAATTGCATGAAAAGAAGAGAATGAGGAATTCGGGAGCGAGGATTTAAATTCCGTTTAGTTCTTATAATTAATCACGGAGGCGGCCATTCGAAACCACCCAACAAATCAACGAAACTTAAAAATATTAAACATGGAACACGTGCGATAATTAATTGTATATGCTTTTAAATAAGTTGTGGTGTTGTTGTTGTTTTGTTGTTGTTGTTAGTTGTTGTTGTTGTATATATGTTGCTGTTGTTGTTTGCTTGTTGTTGTTGTTTGTTGAGTTTTTAGTTGTTATTATTATTATTATTATTATTAATTATTTTATTATTATTATTATTATTATTATTATTATTATTATTATTATTATTATTATTATTATTATTATTATTATTATTATTATTATTATTATTATTATTATTTTATTTATTTATTTTAATAAACTAATAAAATACTTTAGACACAATAAAAAAGACTTAAATGAGTCTCAAATGCTCTTCCCTCCTCTCCCTCCTCCAACATCAGCCTCCTCTCTTCCCTCTCTTCCTCACACTGCCTCCAATTCCTCCCCTCCTTTCCTTCCACGCGCCCACTCCCACCCATTAAACCAAGTCAGTTAAAGGTTTTCTGATAAAAAGCATAAGTAAAATAATAGGATAGGATAAGACTCTCTTTCCCCTTAATGGAAAAGGTTTCTTTCCCTTCGGACTTCAAAGAAGGCTCGATTTATTGCCTAAATTTGAACGGTCGAAACTTAAGAACTAAGAATTGGCTTTTTCGTTTTTCTGTTTTGGAAAAATTACTTTTTTTTACCTGTCTGAGGGAAACCTGATTTTAACTCTTCAGTTTGAATTGCACTTTGGACAAACTGTCTGTTTCGTATTATTCACCATCCTTTGTTTTTACATCTTTTGTCTCCGACAATTTAAATGACTTTTATCTGTTAATCGTATGCTTCATTTTGTCTTGTTTCCTTGTCTCCGTTTGCTGCATAATTTTCAAGCTAATTTCTGACGAGTTATTTTTTTTAAAAAAAAAATCCTATTGTGACTTTCTTCTTTTGTTTATATCCCTCAAATTATCTTTATTTTCTTAATCCCAATCTTTATTTAACTGCTTACAACAATTTGATTCATTCAACCTTTTCTCTTTCACATTTCCTCACACTTTTTCTTTCTCTTTCCATTTATTCACGGGTTATCAAATTTTGCTTTTTACATTTTTGCTCATTTTTTCTCTTATTTCCCCCCGTCTTTCTGTCCCTTCTTCTTTCTCTCTCATTTCCCATTTTCCAACTCAATTTTCTTTCCTGTCCGTTTCCCAACATTGTTATTCATTTCTTTTATGTTCATTTCCCAGTCAAAGATTGTCTCAGTTCTTAGCGTCGTTTAAAAGCTTAAATTGCTTGGAAGGAAAAAACGCAAACTTGTCTCTCGTTTCTTGAGTTTATTTTTTTCTTTTAGAAGATTGCGTCTTTTGAGGCGCACAAACCGACATACGTCGCAATAATTTTTTTAGTTGAAATCTCAGCTAAATTTTTTCCCGCGCTGTTTCTTTCAAACCAATTATATTTATTTATTTATTTGCTATTTTTAACATAAACAACAGTAAATTTTCTCCTTTTACATTATTTTACTTCCTTATTTATTACTAAAAAAGTAAAGTCGAAAATATCACGTAAATTTTAACTCCTTTCATTTTTTTTTCCGAAAATAAATGCATAAAATGCTCAAAAAATGCGCAGCTTTTTCAAATCGCCATAAAATTTGTAGGTTGTAACCCTCTGGTATGACAGTTAGCCTCTTATTCAAAAGTTGAGGACACCCTTTCAGAGAAATATATATATATATATATATATATATATATATATATATATATATATATATATATATATATATATATTATATATTATATATAATATATATAAAATTATAATATATATTAATATATTAATTATATATATATATATGAACCTTATTTTGTTATACCCGATCTTTTACTTATAATATATAATGTAATATTTTAAAAATATTTTTTAATATAAAATTGAACATTATAATAATAATAATAATAATAATAATAATAATAATAATAATAATAATAATAATAATAATAATAATAATAATAATAATAATAATAATAATAATAATAATAATAATAATAATAATAATAATAATAATAATAATAATAATAAAATAATAATAATAATAATAATAATAATAATAATAATAATAATAATAATAATAATAATAATAATAATAATAATAATAATAATAATAATAATAATAATAATAATAATAATTTAATAAATAAATAATAATAATAATAATAATAATATTAATATTTTAATATTAAATATAAATAATAACCAATAATAATAATATAATATAATAATAATAATAATAATAATAAATAAGAAAATGGGGATCATATATTTCATCATTATGTTTCTGCTTCGCAACTGCAAGTCCTTATGCGAGAATAATTTCTTTCATATTCTCAGAGAAGTTTTAATGAAATTTGTCTGTGGCCAAAGAGATTTTTTTTGTTCTACGGTACGTGAGTGAAGTTCTTTGAGAATATTAACCTAAAGTTTTCTTCTATTTTGTTTTCCTTATAACAAAAGTTTGATTATATAATCTGATGTTCTATAATAACTGTACACCTTAAACAAATTATATTTATTTTTTTTATTTTTTGAATGTCTAACATCTTTTTAACTCTAATAACTCTAAACTTTAACTCTAGTTTTAAACTTTTGTCTTTTAATCGATAACTCTAACACACTTAGGCAACATATCGTAATTTCTTCCAAAGGAATTTTAACTTTGGTATACCAAAAACTTTTCCTTCCGAGCTTTAGTCTTAATTTTTAAAATCCTTTCATATCGACCAATCTGAATAACTACCTCTAACTACTATCTACTACTACTTATAACTATTATCTACTACTAACTCTAACTACTATCTACTGCTACATCTAGCTACTATCTACTACTACCTCTAACCACTTTCTACTACCACCTCTATTTATTATCTACTACTACTTCTAACTACTATCTACTACTACCTCTAACTACTATCTATTGCTACCTCTAACTACTATCTACTACTACCTCTAACTACTATCTACTACTACTACTACCTCTAACCACTATCTACTACTACCTCTATTTATTATCTATTACTACTTCTAACTACTATCTACTACTACCTCTAACTACTATCCTCTCGCTCTCTAGCTCCTGTTCTTTGAAATGGTTATCATTTATTCCTACTACTGAATAATCGAATATATAGATAATATATATAAACTATATTATATACTATGTTGACATATATATATAATAATATGATATCTATTGATGTTGTTATGAAACAGCTTTACACCATGTAGAGATGAGAGATTTTTATATAGGTTAAACTCTTAAACATTTAAAAATTCGTAAATTAAAAGCAATGTTATAACTTGCTTGTTGTGTGTAAAACATTAAAAATCGGTATAAATATATATATATAATTACATAATACTTATTATTTAATTATTTTATATTTAGGTACAGTTCTTTTAAAATTAGGTGATTAAAAATAAATTTAGCATAGGTTGCCTCTAGAGGCAACATGGATTTTTTTCATATAATACTTATGGTGAAATGATTTTAGGTTAGGTTTAGGTTAGGTTAGGTTAGGTTTAGGTTAGGTTAGGTCGAGTATGATGTGACAGACGAGAAAGGAAAACCCTTCTTGAGCCAGATACAAACTATTTATACATCATGGAGTTATATGAGAGAATAAAGGTCAATACGCATTTAAAGATTTAAGTTATAATAATTCAACATATTATTGTTCAAGCATGTAACTTAAAACACAACTGTTTTTACCATATCTTACATTTTACCATCACATATATCGAAATCAAGCAACGTTTATTTAAAGGAGTAATAAAAAAGGTATTTGTTGAAGCTTTTCCATGCAGTTTTCTGATAACATCAAGAGAGTTCCGGTCGATTGAGTGATTGTTACGTCCACAGCTGATAGGCAACTTTGATTCTTGGTCTATATGGAAATTTTCTCTTCTTTCACACCATGCCAGATCTGAATGAGAGCCCTCCATTCTGGAACTAAAACGTAATCTAGTTTAATTTTCGTAGTTATCAATGTTATATAAAAAAAAAAGGTCAGTATGAACATTATTTGACCTGGAATCTGGGCTAAATCGCCCCGGGATACAAAAAAGGATTATCCTACAAACACTTTTTACAGAGAGAGGTCAGTTTCGTATTTGTAAGGAGTGCGGGTTGAGGCTGCTTAAGTGATGGTATTGTAAATGTACATAGTATATAATATAATATAAGAAACAGCCAAAGTATTTAAAAACTTTGAAATCTATTTTTAGGTTAACATTGTGTGAATAATATAAATTGTAAGTGATAATTGTTATTTTTAAATAAGAATTAGAAAGATCTTAATCAAAATCACATGTCTCAGTTAGAGAAGAAGAATATTTTGTTCTTTGTATACTTATTACTGGCTAAAGATGATGTAATAGCCAGAAGTCAATGAGGAACAAAACTGGGTCATTAGCTTGTGTATGTAAGGGGTGCTAGGGGCTGACCTTAGCTGATCTTACTGATTTATGCGTTAAAGTTACGTAAAATATCATGTTTTAAGAATTTATTTAAGATTTTAGGTAAAAGTTATTTTAAACTTGATAGTTATAAAAGTATAAACAAAATGATAATTAACAGTTAATAATAAATGCTTGTTCAAAGGTAATGATTGATTTATTATAGAAGTTTTAAAAACTTGAAAAAAAAATTATATAAGAATAAAAAATATTTGAATGAGTAATATAAATGTCAAATGCTTAATTTAAAACAAAATGTTTTAATAAATTAACGTTATGTGTGTAAGTGAAATCTGCGTGTGTAGTAATCTGTGTGTTGAGTGAGAAGTAAATCGTGGTGTGTGTGTTGCGTGTGTGTGTTAACGTGTAGATGTCGGTGAGTAAATCTGACTGTGGGAATGTAAGTTAAATCTGTCGGAGTGTAAGTAAATCTTTCGTGTGTAAGTAAATCTGTGTAGTGAGTGTAAGTATTCTGTAGTTGTGGGTGTGACTCGCGTTGTTGTGTGTGTGTGTGGTGACCGCAATTGTGTATAAGTTAATGTAACTCTCAATGAGTGCTTGCATAGGTGAATGTGTGTGTGTGTGCTTGTGTATAAGAAATCTTGGCAGGGCTCGTGTATAAAGTGTCATATGAATGTGTGTGTGTAAATAATAATACAATAGGCATGAAGTAATAACACTCTTTGATAATAATTAAAAGTAAAATAATAAAACTAATAGAAATAAATAATATAATAAAAATAAATAGAAATAAATAAAAGTAGTATTAAAACAAAATAAAAAAATAATGTTAATAAATATAGTTGAGTTAAAAACCGTAACAACATGGAGTAAAGCCAGTAATAGCAAAGTTAAAAGCGTAAAGCAGAAGTTAAAGCCAGTAAAGCAAGGAAGTTTAAAGCAGTAAAGCAGTGAAAACAAAAGCATACTCTGAAGCCCTTAGTGTATAGTAAACACCCTCTACCTTATTTACTGATTTTACGGGCGTTTAAGATATGTAATGATATGAGTTAAGCGTGGTTACTAAAGCAGAAGTTAAAGCCAGTAAAGCAGAAAGTTAAAGCAGTATAAAGCAGCGTAAAACAAAAACCATACTAATCCCTTAGGTGTTAGATAACACCTCTATAATTTACTGATTTACTCTTTAAGGTATTAATGTTATAAATATGTGAGTAACAGTAAAAAGTATAAGTTAAAGCTAGTTAAACATTGAGTTAAAAGCAGTAAAAATGAGGTTAAAGCAGTAAACAGTAAAACAAAAAGCATACTAATCCCCTAGGTTTTAGGTAATAACACCTCTATTGTTTACGATTTACTGCTTTAAGGTCTCGTAAAGTATATGTTTTTAATAAAAATAGTTTAAGGTGCTAACTAGGATGGGCCAAAATTGACCCATGAAGGACAAAGGGTTGGTCGTGTGTTTATACATGTTGGTATATGTGTAAATGTAAGGTAAGTTCTATGGTGGTGTAAGTGTTCATAGTGAATGTGCTGTATAAGTTAATGGGGTGGCATGTGTAATGTGTGTGTGTTGTGAACCGCTTGTGTATTAACGGTAAATGTAAGTTGTCTATGGTAATTAAGTGTCATGAGTGATGTGTTGATATAATGTCATATGAATGTGGTATAAGTGTCATAGTAATATGTGGCTGTGTGTGTGTGTGTGTGTGGTGTTAAGTATAAGTGTTGTATGGAATAAGTGTATAAGTGCTGTGTGTGTGTCGGGTGTGTGGTGTGTTGTGGTGTGGTGTGTGTGTGTGGTGTGTGTGTGTGTGTGTGTGTGTGTGTGTGTGCACGGATGGAAAGCAAGTTAATAGATCCATATACAGTCAGGTTCCTACATGACGCTCATGTAAGCACAGATACCTACCATCACATAGGCATCAGTAGGTGTAGGTGAAGGCGGGGGGAGGCTAGGTGCAGGAGTAGGAATAGGTGTAGGCTAGGTGTAGCTTTAGGTGGGCCAAAAATTAAGGTGGGCCAGAATTGTATAGTGTTGAGTAAGGTTAGGTATGTTAGGGTAAGTCAGGTTAGGTGCAGGCTTAGGCTAGGTGTAGCTGCCCATGTAGATAGGTATCTGGCAAGGTCAAGCTCGAAATATCATGGTCAAAACAAGGTAAAAACATAAATGAATATTATATTCATATATGATTATAGTAGAGTGTTATTATACTATATACCTATATAATATATAGTATATATACCTATAAAGGATAAACAGTATACTATATTATATATATATTATATTAATATGTGCTATTATATATAGCTTATTAATTATACGTCTCTCTCTCCTCTTCTCTCTCTCTTCTTCGTGCTCTTCTCTCTCTCTCTCTCTCCTCCTTCTCTCTTCCCTCTCTTCTCTCTTCCTCCTTCTTCTTCTCTCTCTCTCGTCGCTCGCTTTGTACAAGCGAAAAAGTATTTTTTGTAAAAAGCCACGCGTTAGTTCGCTGGACGAAACCTGCTTACGCAAAAATAAAAATAAAATAAATGAATGAATAATTAAAAAACGATAATTTTAATAATTTAAAATAATAACAAATAAGTAATAATAATAAATAATGATAAGTGAATAAAATCAAGGCGTTTCTGTATCAACTTTAATAAAGACTGTTCCGTCTTCAAAGATTTCGTGTCACGTGGCGATGTTCAATACGAGAGACCTATCAACAGAAAAAAATAATTCAAAATGGTAAATAGATTAAATACGTTAGTAGTAAAGGATAATTGCTGATTATCGGACATCATATTAAAAATTAATTAAGAGATTTTAAGAGAAGGATTGAAAAAATAAATGGAGGTTATTAAATCGTAACAGACTCATTCCATTAACTAGCTGCTAGTTGGAAACTGTCTCCCCCTCTGCTCTGCTTTCTCTCTGCTCTCTCTCTCTCTCTCTCTCTCTCTCTCTCTCTCTCTCTCTCTCTGCCTACCTGTTTATATAATAAGTTATATATATATATATGTAAAAATTATACTAAATAATAATAATATATAATATCATACGCTCCCCGCCCCTACTATATATATCCTACATTATATAACAATTTATATATAATAATTTTCATAGATTTAACTAAGAAGTTATATGATAATATATATATATATATATTTCACTATCTATATATATTATATACATACTATATATATATATATACAGCCATAATGATACTATAACAAAATTTATTATTGATTATTATTATTATCATTATTATTTATTATTATATAATCTATGGGCGGATTATTTTATGTCACAAAATTGGATTTATTTAATATTATGTATAATAGTTATTGGGGGAAGCCGCGAATGGATCTTTGAATTCGTGAAAAAATATGGAAGAATTTATTGATGTTTTTGATAATCGTACGCTGAGTGTTGTGCATATGAGAAGGTCCACGCGGGTTATGCCTCTGTAGTGATGAGGCGAGTTCTCTCATTATTTGATTTATGACGATGGGGATACTCGAATGCGCACAGACTATATAAAGACGGTTGAGGCATTCCGTGAGGTCGGTAATGAAGTTTATAGCACAGATGGAAGGGCGAATGGTGAAAATTCTGTGGTAGCGACACGTGGGTGCGATCAGGTGCTGTGTGCTGTAGTGTGTGACAGGCCGACCCGCGGCTGTCGTTGTGTGTGTAGGATAATATTAAATACTTTATTAAATATATAGCTATATATATATATATCTATATATATATATATACGTATACTAATACACACAACTCAATAACTCAGTATACTAGTATGTATATATCATGCTATTTATCCACTCTAATTTCATATCTAGTACTACTTATATATATATATATATAACCAGCCGGCAGGGCGTGTCGGGGACACACAGCGTGATCGTGGGATCCATTAAGCCCCGTCCTCGCGAATGAACAGCCCAACAGTGTCAGATGCCGGTCGGAAAAGCACCTGACGGGTGCTTCCAGGATCACGGCGCTTAATACATCCAAAAAAAGGGCGCTTAAGCCCCCTAAAGACAGACGAATCAAAATCACCGTGGCGTCAAAATATTGACCTGACGCACAGTCGGCTCGCAACACAAAGAATCTCTCACAATAGCAGTCCTTGGTGGGATAAAATTGAGTGAGGGGAGCAAATCTACGTACACGAGAGGCGAAACGCCTCGTACTTGGCGCACCCTCTTCGACTGTAAGGGACGCGTGTAGACAACAGATCAAGGGTTCGAAATGAACCGACTATTGTGCGCGTGGCCAAAAAAAAATTATACGCGGTGTGGCCAAAAATCTGGACCCCAAGGGCAAGATCAAGTAGGGTGGTGGCGTGTACAGACAAATCGAGTCAAGAGCTAAGAAAGTCAAACGTACATAGGTATGCTAAATAAGATCTGCGCCATCGTTTAGATCTTTAAAAAAAGGTTTCAAAAAGGTCCGAAGGAGTCTAAAGCCCATACAGCAAAAGATCGAACAGGATCAGTGATCAAAGTCAGCGTATGGTGTTCAACGGTCCACTAATCCGTACGACATAATGCCCACCTATCTTACCTACTTAGGCATTAATCCCAAACCAATAGTATATAATCTCAATCGAGTAACTTTAAGCTATAATTTTCGCAAGGTTTTTTCCCAATTATATTTGCCCAGTCAAGTGATGAGTGGTTCGGCCGTCTCACCCTGTTATCTCATACCTATACATTGCCATTATTGCTATTAGAAAAGAAAAAAAAAAACAGCCTTATAATGGGTCTTGAACAGCATCATAATTATGATCTTTGTACCGAATTTTATATTTGTAACTGTCATACCATATTAATATGATTAGCTTCCCGGTTTTAAGTTCCTCCAAGCTTAAAACCCTAAACATGTTTAAATCCATTCAATCGATATAATCTTACCTTATTTTTTAATTACTGAATCGCAACCTATATTTTAACTTCCTGCGCTCCCATCTTGTATCACTTCAGTGTTTTCGTACCATGGCACGATACTTGATTTCTGGTCCTTTTATCATCGACTATAATTTAGAGAATACTTATGTTTAAATTCATTTAACTCGCACTACCTTGAGAATGGTCAAGGTTGAGAATTAAATTCTAAATACGATAACCTTCATCACATAATTCATCATCACTTCCCCTTGGTTTTAATTCCTCCAAAACGTTGTGAACCCACATCCTTATATAAGTGCATTTTTAAATCATGTGAAACCCGCTATAACACTTATCTCAATTCATATGGATCAGCACGACTGGTATCATATGTTAATAGTTCTGCAGCCTTCCCTATCATTGTATCAGATATCCTTTCAAGTGGGCTCGAAAATATATTTATTCATAATCCGATCCGATCAATCTATCTGAGAACACCTTAACCCGCGCGTTTTGCATCTCTAAGTCTCATTAATCGTAACATTTTATTCATTAACTTTTTCTCTAACATTTCTCCATCCTTTATTCGTCCCCCAAGGTCTCACCTCTGTCCAGGCAAAAATATATACGTATGTTATATAACAGACATTATACATATTACTACGGATCAAGTTCTGTTGAGCATAACTACTCTAATTAGTATCACTATTAAATCTAGTGATTACATATAACCGACTACTTACTACCCTGATATATACTCGTAATCTAAGTATTATATATTATATATATATAATATATATATAACTTATATATATATTATATATACTAATACGATATATATAATACTACAAACCTCAAGTATATATACCCCAATTATTCTATCGACAAGACTTCGTAACAACAATTATAATTATAGATATGTGGGCTTAAACTTTTAGATTCTCAGACTTCGATTACATATAAAAGGTTCTGATAATCCTCGCTTAAGCTTGTTAGTACTATTCTATATAATTTAAAAGCATTAAAATAAGTTAGATAAGACTATTGTGTTACTAATTAACTCATATATTTACTGCGTCTTCGCGGCTTTTATAATTATAGTCACTATTATTGTGAGTGATTGTGTCTCGTATAAAATCACTTCGTACATCAATTTATGGTAAATAAGATTAGTCATTTTACTGACTATTTAGCTATATAGTGATAATATTATTATCTCATATAATAATATACTCTTTGCTAATGTTGGATGTCATAATTATTGTGTTTAGTTCTTAATTTCTAATTGATTAATGAGCATTATTAATAGACTTTCAAGCTCTGTAAATTGAATATATTATTAAGATTACTTATCTAAATATTTATATTATAACCATTATAGGTATTTGAAGCTTTGATTTGCTGTATGTATTCTTAATTTCTAATTGATTATATTTATGGTAACTCGTCTGACTAAGTTATTTCTGTGAAGAAGACTCGTGTAAGTGCACAGGTAACATTGTTGTGTTGTGATGTCATATGAGGATGAGTGGATAGTCGCGTGCTCGATCTCTAGATATGTCACTCTACTGGTAGTATATAATGCTAAAAGATCACTCAATAACTTATATTATCCTGACCTAATAGGCAGTGTATATTCGTTCTCACTAACATTATTAAACTATATAATATACCGGAAGTTTCTAGCCCCCGGTAGTGGTAAATGATTTTGGCAATTTCTTTAACAGTAATAAAATTATTCTAATTACAGTTACATTATTAAATGTAAACGAAATCATGTCCACTTAGCTTTTTGTCAATTGATTATATATAAAATATCAATGATTTTAAAGCTTTTTAATAATATATTTTAACCCTCTTTTTTAGTTTTTCCTTTAAATTATTTGGACAAATTTTATCATTTTTGAAATAGAATTTTATAAGCGGAGAAAACTAATTGTAATGAATATTTACTTTGATTCAAGTATTAATCAGTAATAGCTTTGAAATCTCGTATATATTGCGTGAAGTAATATATTTTTCAGTCATCTGATTAATGCGTACTGCTTCCTCTCTCTAGTTGCACAAGAATTTATTTAGTATAGTCATAGCAAACCCATATTCTCAAAAGACTAAATCTGAAAGAAAGTAAATATATCAAGTATAAATTGTGCAGTCTGGCGTGAAAATACTCGAAGGTACCTAATTCATAATATCTCCATTATTGAGGACTTTAACACTCGGTGATATATATATGTAATAAATTATAAAGATCAGTTGTCTGAAGATAACTTTAGCCTACACTCAAGGTTTGGAAAGATTAATGTGTCGATTTATCTCCTGTAACTATGACTACCTCAAGTAATTGGCTTGTTATATGTCAATTATAAATAATAATATATCTAGGACCGCGGCAGAGAGAGCGGCATCCGGGACATGGATTTTCCAGTTCAGTCGCGGCTATAAACAGAGATACTCTTTACACTTATTTTCCTTTTAATTTAATAATATATTGGCTGGGCATGCTTGCGGCCGTATGGAACTTTGAAGTTCGATGTAGTATATAGGTATACTATATCTCAGTATATGAATAATATTTCGTCAAAAGATTTTTAATTTATCACGCTAACCGAACATATATTATTCTCTTCATCGACCATATGCGAAATGATTCTCGAGATGAATTTTTTTCTATCTAGTCGATATTTATACATCATTCTATCTCATGCAGCATTTTGTCTTCTTGGCAAATAAAGTGTAGTATATTATTATGATCTAATCTTATTGGTATTTAAAACTGAGTTAAACAATGGTATATTATATGTAAGTGTTAATTCTCCTAGATACAAGGACCTCGCGCAACAGCGACAAACCAATCCAAAATAAACTAGATGATTTACAATTCTACCTTCATTATTTACTCATAAGAGTATATAGATATGCGTTTCTTATAACTCAGGTGGCTACAATGTCGGAAGTTTATTCTACTCTACTCTTAATAGTGTGTTAATTATTAGTCTTCTGCCTCTCTTGTGCTGTCATTATAAGCAACGCTCAGCCGTGCTCTTACTTTGATACTGATTGTAGAAATTTTAATTTTTCGTTCATATCATGGTAGGTGTAATTTTTAGATGTAAATTAAATAATTGTTTTTTTAATAGAAGTGTATATCAATTATAGAGTTCAAGCACTTGCCTTACTGAGGATAATAAGGATTCTTAACACTGCAGTGTTCTTAAGCAAGAAAACAATATGCCATAAAGCTGACGCTTCAGCACTCGATTGTTCCTCTTCTAACCATTATATTATCTTTTTATTGTTCTCATATACAATGGCCGAGGAATCTAATCACTTTTGAGTTGTGGGCCTCTTACGTTGCACTATTCGTGCTATGTATGCCTTAGGTCGCTTTTTCATATTAAGTGCAATACAGGGCCCCTAAAGAGTGGGTGGAGTTCGACACAAAGCGCATGCCACAGACTACTGTGATTAGAGTATATTATATAGTATAAATTGGTAGGGAAAGATGGGCTAGAAAGCGAATGAAGCGAGGTAATTAGTGGATGGTAGCTGTTTTACTTTATTACGTTCTATATATGGCTGTTGATAAGAGGCGAGTAAAACTAGTAGGATTCTGGAATATATAAGAGGTGGAATATGGGCGTCTAACTGATGTGTGATAGATAAACATAATGATATAGTTGCATGTGTATCTAGTGGCTATATCTGCACATACGATATGCATAAGGGAAGTAGGAAGGCTATGGCATTTTCGAAGAAAGGTCTAACAAGAGCTTGATTGATATCAGGTATAATCACACCTAAATATTTGTTGAATCTGGAGTGAGCACGCTCACGAGAGGGGCCTCAGGTGAAGTGCGCTGGGCCCAATGTTATGTATAAGATAGATGTGGCTGATCACTGGTTTAAGGTTTAGTTGCAAGTATGAATAATACCGTAGAGAGATTGATAGTGAGAAGCGCATAGCTGAATCTTCGTTGTGAGTAGTGTAAGTAGTTTCAGTGTTTTTGGTGAGTGCGCATAATGTCACCAGTGTAAATGGAGCGGATTGCGCCGCAAGCGCAAGAAGGTTTATCAAGACATTTTGATGAGAGATATATATGAATTTTGGAATGAGCTTGTCGTGTACACTTGAAGTGATTGTGGCACAGTTTTAGGACTGAGGGTAATGATAAAAATCTTGTCTATGGAGATTTTGAGTGATGCGCCACTTGTGAAGTGGGAGGAATAGGGCGATGTTAAAAACCTTGGTGGGAGAAACCAAGTAGATCAATTGGGCTCAGTTGGAGGTTAGGATGAGACGCTAGATGTGATAATGGAGAAGCTCTGCTCAATAGAGTATTGTGTTCATTATATACATGTGTTGAAAGAAGAATGATAGTGGGGGATACATCTTCAAATAAAAATAATGACGACTAAAATCATTAAGTTAATCACATGTGGAAGGCTACTTACGTAAGTGATATATAACGGAGTGTGCGAGTAGGCATATATAAGGTTATATAAGTATTATATGATTATGTGTAGTTGATAAATGGGAAGGATATGAGGCAGTATAATTACTTAGATGTAAATGTTTAATTATAGAGGGGGGGAGGGGTAATTTAATTACGGTAAATCACTATTTTGATGGATTGACTAGGAAAGATATATGAGAGTATGTGGAGGAAGGGAACGATGATCATGGGCTCTCACGCGCGACAGCTAGGGGATAGGAAAGAAGAGCCCGAGTGGTAGAAGTGTGAGGTAAGGGTACATCAAGGCATCAAAATTAATCTAGGCAGTAGGACAGTGTTTAAGCCGAGAGCTATTAGAAGATGGAGATAATGGAGGATTATATTGATCTGATGAGACTATCACGGAAGTGGGACGGACAATTAGTGGTTAGGTGTGAATGGTCGGGAGGGAGGAGATATTAAACACTCTGGCAGATATTGTGGAAGAGGGCTAGTATAAGTCGCTATGTGACTGCTAAGTGTAAAACACAGGCGTGACCTGGTATCCTTAAATGTAAAATGCTAGGAAGGAGGGAAAGGAAACCGTATTGAAAAGTGGAAGCTGTTGAATGAGGAGTTTGATGATAGGATATATAAACGGTGAACGTGAAAAGGATAATAAGGAAGGCTTAATGTGAATATTGGATTAGTAGGATTGTAGGAGAGAGGAAAAGCTGGGAGGATATAATAGAATGGTAGTTAGAGTGGAAGCAAATAGGCTAGGTGAGAGGACGATTTAGAGAAAGAGCAAAAGATTAGAATTGAAGTGTGTAGAAAAGTACGGAAAAATTTTGATATCGGGGAAGCAATAGATGTATTCTGGAAAGAAAGTTAAATAAAAAAGGAGAGAGAGGGGAGGGGTGGGGGGAGAGGATTAAGGGAGGATGATATAGGGAATGGAATGGAGGAGAGGATAGTAGTATAGTGAGGAAGAGGTGGGCGGGAGTATTTTAGTGGATAATATTGATAATGAAGTGGTGTGGGGAGTAGGGAGTGTAAGATTTGAAGTGAGTGTGATAGGAGGTGTGGAAGTGAATATTGATGATAGGGAGGGGGAGCATGACAATTACAAATGAGGTTAAGGCATAATTATAGGGCCTTTGAAAAAATGGAAAAAAAGGGAAAAGTGCCGTCAGGTTCATGGATGGTGTGGAGAAATGGAATAATTGTTATTTCAAAGCGTTAGGGTATATATTATATTACCTAGAAGTATTATTAATAGGGTATAATATATTATATTAAATATATGTATTGGATGGATGGAAGATAGGTACCACAAGGATTGGACGGATTGGTTGTTTGGTTCACCTGCTGATATATTAGGGAAAGGGAGATTCTGGCTGCATGTGAAATGTTTATAGGGTATTTAGTAGGATATATGTCTTATTTATAGTAGTGGTTATTACATATAGTGGAAGTGTGATTGAGAAGAATTAACTGATTGTGATACGAGATTGTGAAGCAGGATTTATATCGGAGGTTACGAGATAATTTAGGGGGAAGAATTCAAAGGAGGATATTATTTAAGTGTTTAGAGGTGATAAAGAGGATTGTGGTGGAATCAAGTGTTCTTTACTAACTAATAAGATTAAGTCTTCGTGGAGAGAAAAAGTTATGATAGAGAGGAAAGGGAAAGTGTGTGACGTGTTATTTTTAGATTTATAGAGTAAATTCATAATGATATAGATGATGTAAGAATTGGGTGAAATTGTGGAGTGGTAGTGTTGAAGAGCAAAGATGGGAGAAAAGTTTCGAAATATGCTGTGCACCAGTTTTTATATGAGAAATAGTATATAGAAATGTGTGTGAGAGCTGTTATGGAGGCGAGTGGTGAATGAATTGGTAGTATATTAGGTGGTTAAGAGATTTGAGGCGGGTGTTATATGTAATGATCACCTAGTGGGCTATTCAATATTGTTTTATGGAAGAGTGGTTTATCATGAAGGAATGCGTGTCTGATTAGGTGAGTAATGAGGGAGCAATGGAATGTATTGAATTGGGTGTATATGAGTAGAGTGGAAGTGTACACATTGTTACTGTTTGGGACCGCTAGTATCTCAGTGGCTGACCACGCCGGGAAGCGGCTGGAAGGTCCGCTAGTTTCGGGCGATTTTAGTAGAAAGTATTGGATAGAGAATAAGTGTGAGACAAAACAAGGGTGGCATATAAAAAGTACATACACAGGTAGGAGTAAAGTGGTGAGTGTGATTTGAAGAGCGGAGGGATAGTTGAGATGGTGGGAAGGGCTTAGGAGTTCGAGATACGACTGGTCGGGGAAAGAAGGTATTGTGAAGACTTGTAGATAGTGTTAATACGATATTCTTAGCAAGGTATGGTATTATGCTTGGCTTACGGAAGGTTTAAGGGTAGTTGTGAGGGTATATTGATGACAAGGAGGCAAATGATAGATTGGCGATAGGAGGCTGATGATGATAGTGTATTGTGAGAGCTTGGTATAGAAGTTCTAGAGCGGGAAGAATATGGAAAGTTTTAGGGTAAAGTAATATCCATTTCAGAAAGATATAAAGAAATATATAGTATAGTTATGATAAAAATTGTGGGAAGGTGATTACCCAGCTCTCTCTCGTTATTGCTCTCGGGATAAGTGAAAACTAGTAGTGGGGAAACTTCTTTAATTGCCAGGAATCATTAAGTAAGTGGAAACATAGTATATGTGGTGCAGAAATGGAAGGAAGTTTTTGAAGTAATTTTTGTAGGAGAAACTTAAGAGAGGGGTTAGCAGAAGCGCTAAAGACGGAAATTAGAGTTAATTCACGCAATCCAGGGGTTCTTGTCGCGCGAAGAGATGTGAATTTGTAGAAATAAGTTGGTGGAAGAGCGGATAGAAGTAATGATTTATATTGGATTATTGGGCACTTATAGTAAGAAATTGGTGAGGATCGAGTGAATTAGGTTAAGAGAGAAGATTTGGGATGTATGGAGATATAGGAGATTGATTAGGAAGGTGAGGAAAGGGGAGACCTAAAAAGGAGGTGAGTTAAAGTGAAGATGTATAAACTGGAGATTTAGAACTGTATGAGAGAGGGTGAGGGAGTGAGGAGGGAAGGAGTTACAAGGATATGTTGGGATTGGCCGTAGGGACTTAGTGCTGTAGAGTGTGAAGATGAGTTTATGGTCTGGGAAGTGTGAGTGCGGAGATAGGACGTGTGAGATGGAGAGCCTGTATATAGTAGCGCAGCTCACGCCCGCTAAGCGAGGTGAAAAATTATATGTGTGAAAGATTTTTCTTTTCGCAGGTTAAAATAAAAAATAAAAAAATAAATTATATATTATTGTTCTATTAAGTAGTGCGAAAGGGTATAGGTACAATACCCGTCCATTTATACTTTTTAGTAACTTATATAACTATCCTGGACCAGTGACGTTATGGATATATTTTATATATAGTATAGTATATACGGTATGAGCAGTGATATTACTTTCTGATATGTAAGGGCTCTGGTAGAATATTATTATTATAGAGGCCATGGGGAGAAAGATTAGCCAGTTTATTCTACTAGTAAATAGTGAGTCATACGTAATAAAACCCTATCATTAGTGATAGTGAGTGAGTGTAGTGTTATTATTAAATATCTATAGTGATAATACTTGTATTCCTAGATAAAGCCATATTTGTGCTCGACCTATAATAATAATATAGTCTTTCTAAGAATTGACTATTTCTATATAGTATCTTAAATATATATTTAGTTTCCGTAGGCTCAATATGACTATATAAAGATGAAAGATGCTGGGTATATCCATACTTACGAATTTGGTGGATAACATAAGCTCACCTCCTTGGGGATAGTTTTATAGTTAAGGGTAATTATTAGATATTATATATACTATTAATAATATATATTTAACTATATTAATATATATATATATATATATTATAATATATAATATTAAATATATATAATATTAAATATATTAATTTTATATATATAATATATATATTATAATAAAATATATATTAATATTTATATATATTTAACCTATATATTATATGTAATGGCCAGCGTTTTAGTTATATACCTTACTAATATTGTTAATCTTCAAAAAATATTAATGCTACAGTAAAATGGAAATTATTGAGTCACTATTGGTATGAATGCTAGGTTCCATTATATTTTAGTACGGAAATGTAAAAAAATAAAATATAATAAATTAAAAAAAAAATAATAAAAAAAAAAAATATAAATAATAAAATACAATTATATCTCAAAAACTTAACATATAGCTACATCGAAGACTTACCAATTTTTAGGAATCTATGGTAAAACTTACACATAGGAAAATGCTTTTTACTACGCACACTAGGTGGCGCTCGGCCGACTCGTGAGAACATAGGGGGGGACTAGTTTTATCCTATTACCTCCAGTTAGGGAGGTGAGGCGGATATAAGTTGAAACTCCCGCGACACCCAAATTATTATTATTATTACGAGCGGGGGTTCCGGAGTACCTCCCCGGAGGGGAAAGGGAATTTTATAGTCCTACCCTCCGTAAGTATCCCCGCAGCCGAGATGAAACCACCGAGCTCCTGCCTATTCGTGCGGTTATTATTTATATATTAATTACTGTTTGAGAAATTTTCTTCTGACTTTAAAAAATAAAAAGCCAATAAAGAAGATAATATTTAAGTCTATTTTATATTTATAATAGATAAAGTCTATTTATTTTAACGATTAAACAATAAAAGGTAGTCTCTACATAGGCCTTCTAATCATTTGTGACACAATTAGCAAACTCAAATACAGATTTACTTAATTATCTTATTACCCAAAAATTTATTTTTAGTTAAAATTTTTCCAGGATTCCAAAAATGATATTCCATTTCGCTGTAGCTTTTGTAGTTTTCTTGAGAATAGATATTTATATATACTTTTTTTTTATATTTTTTTATTTTTATCATTTATTCGCTCTTTCTACCAAACTTAAAATTGGACCAGCATTTCACCAATGTATTCCGTTTTATCATGTAGCATTAATATGTTTTTGAGCATACATATGACGGAATATATACTATAACGATGATACCTATATTAATATAATAATAGTATTATATATATATATTAGTTATATTATATATCACTATTAATATAATATATATATATATATATATATAATATATATAATATATTATATAATATATATTATAACAAATAAAATGGGATAAATCAAATATGTCGGCCTGCAACCTGCTTCGAATACATTCCTACGTATACATAATGAAAAAATATTTAAAGATAAGTATAAAGAAAGTAGTAAGAGTAAAGTGAAGCCAATAGAGCATGAGCCATTAGGAATTCCAGATTTGTATAAGTAGAGGACTTGAATAACTACTTCACGGATATAAGATATACTCATATATAATATAAAGGACTACCAATTGCTATGACATTTCTTTTAGATGATAAGACATGACGAAAGAGAAAAAATGAATTGTAATGAAGTAGGGAGAGAGAATCGAGGCGTAGATATGAGAGAGAGAGACGCGCCGGAGATTAGATTGGATGACGATTACAGAGAAGTCTTGATAGACCGGAGAATTTATAAGAGAGATAGAGAATAGATATTTTGATAAAGATCATCTGGAAAGAGCGAGTTAGAGGAAGAGATTGCGACCACTTAGGAAACAAATTAATCAAATATTAGTTACACGATGAAGGGTGACATTGTCTAAAGATTTAACATTGGGTATAATTTTAATATTTGTGATTAATCGTAGTTAATCGGTCTCTTAGTTGTCAAACCGATATATTGGACACGTATACCTCTTAAATAAGTTTGCATACATACTATATATAAGCACATTTTTAATAATTTTACTATGTGACCTTTGGTCCTTCCATTCCTTCCTAGTGTCCTACCTCCTATAAACATGAGGTGTTGGAGGATGAAGAGAGCTCCATAAGTTCAGATAGTGTAGAAACATAATAGATATTTGTAGAAGGTTTGGATTATTATGACTAACTATAGAGCGAGAAATTTTCAGATTTATGATAGTTATGTATTTTAATTTACAATGCAATATTATGACTTGGGAGGCTCATTGTCAATATATCGTTGATTTATGTCTACGATCTAAATGTGAGAATATGTATATATTTAACTAGGTGCGCTAAGTTCAAGGAGTTAATGAAGATATTTTCTATTATCTCATGTAGGTATATTAATAGAGGCTAGACTAAGCGTGATATAGCTTGAGCATACCCTAGTCCTCATTAACCTTTATTGCCTTTTATTATTTCCTGTATCCAGCGTTTAGGAATCCTATGTTGTCCTAGAATATCATAGATTTCTAATCTGGAGTAAAGTTCTTGGTATATAGTAGTGAATACGAGTGAGTTTCAGTATAAGGCCTAATGGATAGTAAAGATTGCTAATGATTCTACTCGAAAGGGCCCGAAACCCTACATGAGTAAGTGTTTACTCTAGGTGACTAGGTACCGGTTATATATACCGAAATCACAATATTTTTAGTCGCGATGATAGACTTTTGATAGATCTCTAATAGCCTAGTTGAATAAGATTTACTAGGGCTACTCTAGATTAAGGAATGAAGTGATATTGCCTTATTGGGTAACCTCATACTTGACAGTGAGTAGTATGATAAATCTTACTCCTTCTGGTGAGATTACGTTTAGGAGAACCTTAATTATTTAATTAATATATATAAAATATTAATATTACTATATATTTAAAATAGATTATATATATACTTATATTTTCATCATTATAATATTATATTATATATTATCTATAGAAATTAATTAATAATATATTATATTATTAATATCATTATAATATATATATTAATATATTATATTATATAATATATATTATCTATTTAATATATATATATGATGATATCAAGAAATAGAGATAAAAAAATTTTTCTTCTTATAATTGTTGTAACTTAGTATCACTCCCTAAAATAATATTTTTTATATATAAATGATATATACCTTAAATATATATATATTAACTATTATTAATATATATATAATTAATACTATACAGTTATTTATATATATTACTTTATACTTAATTAAATTAATAATCTCGTTAATATATATAATAGATATTATTATATATACTATACTTATATATTATATATATATTAATTTAAATATAATATTATATATTATATATAGACTTATATATTTATATTTATATATATATATATTACTATTATATTATAGTTAATATACACTATACTATAATATTAATATTATATATATATATATATATACTATTATATATATATAATTTAATATATAATATATATTTATATATAATAATATATATAAATATAATATATAATAAATATACTATACTATATATATATAATTAGATACGCTTTATAATATAGTATTTATATATATATATATAATATATATACTTTATATATATATATATAATATATATTATATATATTCATATAATATAACTATATACTATAATTATATATATATATTAGATATATAATATTTAATATATTAAAATATAATTTATATATATATATTAATTATATATTATATATTAATAATAAAATAATATACTATATATATAGTATATATTATTATATACCTATATATATATATATACTATATTATATACATATATATATAATTATATTTAAAGTATATAGTATTATATAATATATTATATATATATATATAATTAATATTATATATATTATTACTATATAGCATAGAAGTTAAAAGCTATTTACCATCCAATATAATATTTAAGAATTTGATTTAAACTCTTTTTACCTTAGAATATTTAATACTTAATAATATATATATTTCTTCTTTCTTCACCTTACTATTTGTATCTTACCCAAGATATGGGTAGTATGAAGAGCTCGCTACAAGCATCGGAAATTAAGAAGAATGCATGTAGGAAGAGTGCTAATGACAAATTGTCGAAAAGAATAGTCCAGCCTATACTCCCCTCTGATCAAATATAATTAGAAATTAGAGCTCGTTCATCAGATAGAAAATTACACTACCCAAAGCTCATGGGACCGCGTACAGGACCCTCAAACTTTTTTAATGGTAATAATCGTCAATGAAGTGGCTTCATTTATCTCACTTGGTCCAGTGTAGGGCCAGCAATACCTATTTATTCTCGTCCTGGCCTAAACTCATTCATTTCTCTCTCTCATAACATATTCGTTTTCAAACCGATCTTAATCTCAACTTCTTTCTCTTCGGTCTCCCAGCCTCTCGATTCCCAACAAACCCAACACACTCTTTTCCACATACATCCGCCTTAACCAACCTGAATCTATATCTATAATTCCCTTCTCAACGTACGTGTACC
>JABUQX010027991.1:0-10000 GCA_015478945.1 Trachelipus rathkii
GTGTACAATGCCTCTAGCAATAAATCAAATCTTTGTTTCCCTTGTTCTATGGCTGATGAAAAACTATACTAGGATCCAATGATGAGAGCCATTGGACAGGCTTGTACTTCTGAGGACATCTTTCTAATATCTTTTCTGTCATTTTGATTTGCACAGTCTGGCATTCAAGTTTGTCATGTAAATCTAATGCAAAAAGCTTAGTTGCTGGTTGTAGCAGGCATTTTACTGGACTTAAGAAATCTTTCCATAATATTAGGTACGAGACATTGTAAATCTGTGAACAGAAATGAACCAAGGTTCAGTTTGACGTCCAACCACTGGTCGTTAAAGTTAAGCTTTTTTTTGAAGTAATTTTATAAATAAATAATAAATAACTTCAAATGAACAAAAAAAAAAAAAACCACTTCGTCAAACCTAAAAAAAAAAAAAAAAACCCTCAAAAAGTATATATAATTCCCTAAAAAGAAAAAGATATAAACAGATTAAGTAAGTCATACGGTCTAAAACACATCCATACCAATCACCTTCAATCGGAACGATGAACTTGGAACAACTTCTACGAACAGAATAGGAAGAAAAGTAGGTAATAGTGAACTAAAAATAGAAAGAAACAGGATAGAAGTAGATTTATGGAATGTCATTCCTCGCCCATCCTTTTCATTCACTTATCAAATACATCTCTCATTCCACAATTATACAGTAAGGAAAAAATATAACAAAAAATATGTAACTTGGTCCATGGATCATTCTTCATATGTTTGGAAATTTTAAAATTTCCCTGACTTTTTGATTTCCTGACTTTCAGCATATTTTAAGACGTTTCCCTGACTTTCCCTGACCAATTTTTTTCCCTGACTTTCCCGAAAGAGTATAGATACTGCATGCATATATATATATATGTATATATATATATATACTATACTATAGTTCAATTATATATATATATTAACTAACTGCCTATATATATATATATACTCTATATATATATATACTCTTATATCTTTATACAATATATATATATATATATATATATATATATATATATATATAGTTTAAAGTGGATCAGTAAAATTGTTTGTATATTATTATTAAAGGTTTTTTGTTGGCCAAATTTGGTGTGCCACCTAGTGCATTAAAATTTAAAGGCATTTCATTTTTTAAGTTTTGTTGGTTATGTTGTCACTTGTCAATGTCTTCAGCAATTTAGCAAAGGTCATGTCACTCATGTGGGTTTCGAAAGTAACACCTGTCACCTAGTATAGTGGGTGTTTTTGAGTGTGGGATGTCTTGGCCACAGAGCTTCAGCTTAGGGCTCTTTTGCGACTCCCCTTTGTCTGGAGTGAGCAATGTTACTGCTGATAAATAATAATAATAATAGTAATAATAATAATAATAATAATAATAATAATAATAATAATAATAATAATAATAATAATAATAATAATAATAATAATAATAATAATAATAAATAATAATAATAATAATAATAATAAATAATAATAATAATAATAATAATAAAAATAATAATAATAATAAAAATAACAACAAAAAAGAGCATTTAACTAGTAAACTAGGATTATGAAGGTTGAAATTAACACTAAAGAAATTAAACATAAGATATTACTATCTTTTAATTAATTAGCCTTCAGTCTCAGTTGAATTTTATCCTTCATTTTACCTTTTTTAATAAATCCAGATAAAACCAGGGTGGGTTTTTTCAAGGTGGGGTTTATTGAAAAAACCAATTGGGGACAACCCAGTTGTCCCCAATCGTGCCAACCCTGCTTGAAGTTTTATGCACCACTTACACACAGGTAGAAACCAAATGAATACACAAACATAGCTCACTTCAACTACTCTCTATTATAACACAAAGTGGAGAAAAAAAATATAAATATTATTATAGGCATCTTGACTGGCACTTTGTCAAATGCCAGTGTAGTGAGTGTTTTCTAAGTTTGGAATGCTTCATTTCAAACTTTCTAATAAATTAGGTATAGTAAACTAAAAACTGGAAAGCTCATCTTTCTATACAAAGTTCTAAATGAAGGTGTGGATGATGATTTAGAGTTTTATAGTCTTTTAGATGAGTAAGATAACTGAATGTGCCATAGATGATGCCTGATGGAGATTAAATTATAATAGATTTATAATTTTTCATAATTACTTATAACAAAATTAATTTTGTAATTTTATTTTTTTTATCATTATCAATTTTATACTAGTTAATTAATGGAAAAAAAAATTTTATTTACCAATTTCACAGAATTAAAAGTTATATTGCTTTATTTAATTCTCAAATAAGAAAGTAGTTGTATTTTGATTAATTTTATTTCCCAGTTACTCTACTACAGTTCTACCTATTTTGTATAGGCCTATTAGTTTTATTAAGATCAAGTGTAAATTTTAAGCTAAGTATATAATATTTGATTGAATTAAGATTAAAAGTGATTAAAATATTAAATAGTGATGGTACCTAGAACTTAGAAGCCTTAATTAAATAAAAATAACATCAAAAGCCAAAGAAAACCCATTAAGACAAAAAAAAAACATTTTTTTAAAAAAATCAATGGTTTTTATTTATTTTTTTTAAAAAAACTGGTTTTTGGCAACCCTCTTAAATTATAATACATTTATAATTTTACATAGTCATTACATATAAAAATCATTTTGCAATTTTATATTTTTTCCTCGTCAATTTTATACTTGTCAAATAATGATTTTTTTTTTCACAAATTTTAGATTTAAAAGTTATATTGCTTCTTTATTTCTAAAATAAAAAAGTAGTTGTATTTTCATTACTTTTATTTCCCAGTTACTCTACTACAGTTCTACCTATCTTGTATATTTGTTACTGTATATTAAGATCAAGTTTAATTTTAATTTAAGTATTTAATTAATATTTGCTTGAATAAGATTAAAAGTAAGATTAAAAAGTGACTAAAACATGAAGTATTGATGGAACCTGGAACTTAGGTTTAATTAAATAAAAATAGCATTAAAACCATAAAAAAAGCATTAAAACCAAAAAAAACATTGGCTTTTTAGTTTTTTAAAAAAAGTTTTTTTTTAACATTGGTTTTCAACCCTGATCATACTATAACAAAAATGTGATTTTTTTGGCGACTTCTCTTCAAATTTTACTTTTCTAATTTTTTTTTCCCTTATATTGTAATTTAGATATTAGAAAGCCTACCTCAGGCATTAAGCAGCCCTCAGCAGGTGTTAGGTAGCTCACCACCGGCATTATCAACCCCGCTGCAGGCATTATGGTTCATATAAGTTAGGGGATTTACTCTTACAATACCTAATGTAACCTTATCATAACCTAAAAAAATCCTAGGTCAGTTTGAATTTAATAAAATCCCAATAGGTTTATTTACAACTTTGCGACTTCATAACTTTTTTCCCCAGAAGATAGTCATTTATGTTTTCTTTTTATGTTTCATTACAAGACATTTGGAGTCTACCCTGTGAGTTTCATCAAAATCAGTGCTGACGTAGTTTCGCCCTAGTATTACCATATATATATATATATATATATATATATATATATATATATATATATATATATATATATATATATATATATATATATATATATATATATATATATATATATATATATATATATATATATATATATATATATATATATATATATACTGGGGGGAAGTCGTGAATATTTCATAAAAACTCTCTTCTTGTCTAGAATTTAAATTTTTTTGAAAATCTCAAAATATGATATAATATATTAGTAGTTGTGCAAAATATCCTGATAGTTATTTTTTATTAATTTTGTTTTTTAAAAAAATTATTGGGGAAAAACCTCAATTCACGTTTTACACCCAAAAGGGGCAAAAGGAAGAACAATGTGGGGTACAACATGGACACCTATTTTACCACAAAGAAAGGCTTGTACCTTTCAATATTGTAAATAAATGTTAATTATAGGCCTAAATAAACTAACATTAAATAATAAATTGAAATTACTAACCTTTTTTTTTGAAATGATGGCTAGAAATGCCGAACCAGCCCAGCTGGTTCTAGCACTTCTAGTAAGCGTAACCTACATCATAGAATACACCTAATATTGGTGTCTACCCCTATGTTATAAGGTATGGGGAGTCGATTGGTGTGTATTATAAGGTGCTAGGATGCTTCCTACTATGAGTTAGTACCCCGCCCCCCTTTTCTTGCACTTCTAGCATGACATGTCCTATTGCGAGGAATACACCTATTATTGGTGTCTACCCCTATGTTATAAGGTATGGGGAGTTGATTGGTGTGGTTTTTAAGGTGATCGAGTCACTCCTAGTATGAGTTAGTAATAGACATTTCCCCTACCCCCCTTTTTTTAGTGCAAGTATGCAGCTTTTTTATTTTTCGAGCTAGAGAGTTGAACTTGGTGTCTACTCCTATGTTTAAAGGGTCTGCGAATCGATTCCTGGTGTTACCGAGTTGATTGGAGCAGCCCTTAGGCCACGTCCAAGGAGGGGAGGGGTCTGACGTGAACAGGGTAAGACATGAACAGCTTTTGGGGTAAGAGGTGAAACAACACTTGGGGTATAATATGAACACAATTTC
This sequence comes from Trachelipus rathkii, assembly GCA_015478945.1. Lineage (NCBI taxonomy): Eukaryota > Metazoa > Arthropoda > Malacostraca > Isopoda > Trachelipodidae > Trachelipus > Trachelipus rathkii. Next base: position 4,588 of record JABUQX010027991.1, read on the forward strand.
GTTCATATTTAAAACTTGCTAGGTGAAAAAGGTGAACACCCCCCCCCCATTTTGAGGGATGGTATATGAACTATGCTTCCCATTGGCTAATAGCTGAACCCCAACTGTTCACGTTTTAACCCAAATTTCGGTTTCTGTACTGATTTTCTTCCGTAAATAGGAGAAAATTAAAACCTTGTGTTTGAACTTTTGACGTCTGAAAAGTGATCACTCTACTTCAGCATGTGCTATTTCAGCCTAAGGGAGAAAAATATTGTTTTATTTACATTTTTCTAATGTTAAAGGATTGGACTATTAACTCATACACTTACTTGGCCAAAATCTCAATTACTTCATATTAATACCAAGCGTTCATGTTTTAGCCATTTTTGGCCTGTATATGACTTCCCCAACCACTAAATATATATATATATATATATATATATATATATATATATATATATATATATATATATATATATATATATATATATATATATATATATATATATATATATATATATATATACTTTCTGCTATATATATACCTCTTACTTTAAATAGGAATAAGAACACTATAATATTGAAAAATATAAGTTTCTCTGCCAAAACTACTATGAAAGCTATATTCAGATTCCGCATCTCATGTAGGTCCAGAATCGTACCAAAAAATTCGATATATCAATTTTTCGCTATATCAATAGTTTTCCTTTGTTTATATCTCATATCATTGCAGGGCTCAAACCCAGCAGGGGGACAGAGGGGTGGGCAGTCTCCCCATCGCCCTGGTAGGTTGACACCGACTCCTACCATCTTTGCGGTCTACCCTAGAGGTATTCATTTAGCTTTAAAGTAAAAAAAATTATTATTATTATATATTTATATATATATAGCATATATATCTCTATATATACTATATATATATATATATATGTGCCTATACTAAGTAGTGCAGCGAGAGCGAGAGAGAGAGAGAGAGAGAGAGAGAGAGAGAGAGAGAGAGAGAGAGAGAGAGAGAGAGAGAGAGAGAGAGAGAGAGAGAGAGGAGAGGGGAGAGAGAGAGGAGGGGGGAGAGAGAGAGAGAGAAGGGGAGAGAGAGGGGGAGGAGGAGGAGAGAGAGAGAGAGAGAGAGAGAGAGAGAGAGAGAGAGAGAGAGAGAGAGAGAGAGAGAGAGAGAGAGAGAGCCACTGCTCATTATATATTTCTTTTCCTTAATGCTCTGAAATTGACTTATTACTAGAACTAACTATTTATTAAGGTGCATTCTACAGTAATATATATATATATCTTTTATATATATATATATATATACATACCATATATATATATATATATATATATATATCCTCTCTCTCTATATATATATATATATATATATATATATAACTATATATATATATATATATATCAGTTGGTGAGGTATGCGGTTTTCGATGACTCTATACATAATAATTATAAGTCAGCTTTTTGCCTAGCCAATCTGACTGGTAAACTTTAGGGAAGACAGGAAGAACATTTTGCCAAGTAAAGTCAGCTGAGAACTTTTAAATTTTCTTTTCGTGCCCTGAACCAATGTGGGCTTTGGCACATGCTACTAACAAGATTGGTCCAATTAGTCTGAAATGCTGCTAATTAAAAAAAAATATATAGAAAAACTGAAACTAATCATGCTAAAGCTAAATTTAATCAAACAATTTGGGCCAAACTTACTTTGACAATAGAACAGGAGGTAAGATTTAGAAAATTTCTTCACAGGGGGCTTTCTATGATACTATATAGATGCTTTTTGGAAATAAATTTTTATGTGGTAATTGTTACCCAGAGGGTTGTCACCCCAATTTTTATGAAAATCACAGGATATGCTCAAAAAAATAATTAAGAATAGTGAAAACGAAAATCGTCGCTCTTTAGAAAAAGTTACAGGCTTTCAAAGTTGAAAAAAAACAGGATTTGTTATTAAAAAAAAATAAAAGAATTTTTTTTTTTTAGAAAATCTAGGATATCTCCCTAAAAAAAATACAATAATTGAAGAATAGTGAAGGCGAAATCGGCGATCTCTTTGGAAAAAGTTACAACCTCAAAAGTTAAAAATTTTCCCGTAGACTTTCTTATAATAAAAGTGGGCCTCATGCTCTTTTTAGGGCCATCCTAGTTCGGGTTATGATAAGATTTGTTAATTTATGATTTTTCTGTATTTAACAAAACTTATCATAAACTGAACTAGAGCCTGAAATGAAACCTAACCTGGATCGATCAATATTGAAAAGTCTATGGGAGTTTTAACAACTTTGAGGGGCTGTAACTTTTTTTCCTAAAGAGAGCGACAATTTTCGTTTTTCACTATTCTTCATTATTATTTTTAATTATTATTTGGATTTTCATAAAAATCGGGGTGACAACCCTCTGGGTAACAATTACCATTTTTATTTAGGTTTTTAATTTTTTTTTTTCAAAAACGGTAGGGCGGATTGGAAAAACATTTTTGCAGATAGCCTCTATGATATAAATTAATGTTGTAGACCCCGAAGGTTTTATTACTATTATTTTCAACCACACACTCACGGGCTCGGGGGTACGGGTTGCTCGGCCCCCCGTAAATATACCCCCGTGGCTATGCATATGTTTTTTTTACTTTTTATGTCATCTATAGAGGCTATCTGCGAAAAAAAATAAAATCCGACCTCCCTTTCTTAAAAAAAAAATAAGCAAAAAAAAAAATTCATTTCCAGCCAAAAACTTTTATTTAGGTATCATAGAAGTTTTTCAAATCCGACCTCCCGTTCCTATTGTAAATAAAATAAGTTTCACCAATAATTTGATCAAAATAAAAAAAAAATCAAAAAAAAAATCAGAACACATTATTTTTAGTGCTTCTCTTTAAGGAATCAAGCTGAGAACATTTGACTAGCCTATATTGTCTCAACTTTTGCTTTAGGCTCACCCTTATAGGCCTATGGTAGATTAGAGAAAAACTAGCCTACATATGCCTAGCAAATGATCTTAATTAATTAATTATTTATAAACGGGATATTTCATTAATTAATAAAATTAAAAACAGCAGACTAGGTGAGTCACTATACAAACAAAATTAAGTATAATTATTACATTAGTAATTGCGCGTCACTTTACACTTTATGGAGGCTTGGAGGGAAAACAATGCTGGGCAGCCAATCACGAAATCACGTATAAAATATGAATCATATTTGGTCAAAATGCGCATGCGCCGGACGAACTCTTTTTTGGGAGTTAAATACCGTATGTCGAATAGTTAAATGATGTATTTAAGTACGTCAATTTAGCTCGAAAAAGTAGTATATTTTTCACTTTCTTTGGAGTGTTTATTTTTACACTCTCAGATTTGCAGTGTATATATATATTAAAGTGACAGATTTGGTCACTTTATTTTTATAACTATATTAATGGTTGTTATTTATAATATGACAATAACTTGTAGAATACTAAAAATAGATTAGTCCAGTGGTTCTCAAACTGTGTGACGCGTCACCTTTGGGTGACGCAGCTTCCAATCAGGGGTGACGCGAAAGATTTGAACATTTTCATAATTGTATTTCAGTTTTCATTTAAAAATTTTAATCGATTTTGAATTTTCCAACTTTGTTAAGTCATGATTTCAGTTATCGTTATCAAATAAATATATAAATATATATATAAGTACATATTTTTCAATATACATATATATAATACATATATATATATATACTTATATATATGTATATAGCAACCTTAACAATATACATATCACTATCTCACTCTATATATACATATATATATATATATATATAATATATATATATATATAATATATATATATATATATATATATATATATATATATATATATATATATATATATATATATATATATAGGCAAATCCTGGGAAGCTTTATGCAAGCTGTAATCATGCAATATTATTGTGATTTAATGATTAATGATTAATAGACCCTATTTCATAAATTGTAAAACGTTCCTTTTAGAATCTAACATGGGTTGACTTCGGCAAACTTGATTTTGTCAAGGGACACATGCGAATGAGCATATAAAGCTTCCCAGTGGGACTTGTTAAAAAACTTAGCGGATTTTGTGATAAGTTGACCAGAATGATTTGATTAATACCGTCTCTAGGTCGTGGCAGTAATCTGAGTAACACTCGAAGCCTAACAATATTGATAGTTTTATACGTGTTAGTATACAGGCTCGAGATCATCTGTTGAAGCGATTGCGTAATGGTATCCTCATCCAGCATGCTTTGAGATTATTACTTCGGTATTGTATCCAAGGACATCGCAAAGTGAATATTTTGGAATCGTAAATACTTTCGGAAAGGAAGAGAGATATCTGAGTTAAGAATCAATATAGACAGCAAATACAAGGAAGAGGCGGAAAATAGAGAAAAATTAAAAAAAGGAAAAGGATTAACAATGTCAGCAGATTACTCCTCAAACTTCCATAGAAAATCCTAAGATTATGGAACCACTAAAAACGAAAAAAAAAAACACAAAGAATAGATAATAATTTTACAGGAATTATAATAATGAACATTCTTTCGTTTTCTCACGTTGAACTTTTTGGCTTTGTACTGCTAATGAAAGTAACTGTCCCTTTCTACTTATTATGTCAGTGAAAATACTAAACACACACACACACACACACACCTACACACACACACCTTTTACACACACACACACACACACACACATACACACACACACACACACACACACATATATATATATATATATATATATATATATATATATATATATATATATATATATATATATATATATATATATATATATATATATATATATATATATATATATATATATATATATATATATATTGTTTGTGAGAAAATGTATGACTGCGGTAAAACTTAAAGTTTCAGAGTTAATTACCCCTATCAAACTTTCATCCAAGATAACTTTCTCCCCCGACGAACGGTCAGATAATCTATCAGTTGTTTCTTTGAACTGTTCTTTCTGATTAGTCATACCGGAGAAAAGGAATTCAAACGCAAAAAAAAAAAATTTGTAAGCTGAACCACTCACGGAACGTCGGACGGGTAAATATTTCATTGACGTATTTAATGGACTGATGGCGAAATGGAACCTATCTCTATCCAGATGATGGTCAATGTGTCATGAGATAGAGATGCTAGTGATAATAATTAAAAGAAAGCTCTATTTCTTTCTTGAGTGAATAAAATAAACTACTAAACTACTTGAGTCATTAGCTGTAACTTACAATTAGAAATGATGTGACATCTCACAATAGTCAGATAAGTTCTCTCAAAATGTTAGGTCAGTTGCTCTACACTTTAATCATTCGACCATGGCTCAAGAAGACCTAAAAAAAAAATACAAGCCAGAATTAATGTTCCACAAATACCTTGATAATGTGATACAAAGT
>JABUQX010027991.1:37500-40000 GCA_015478945.1 Trachelipus rathkii
TTGCTACTCCTATGTTCTTAGTATGAGTCGTCCCATCCTTTCTGAGATCTATTGACGATCTAATTTCATCGTGTCAATTTTTAAACTTTTTAACTTAGACCAAATTCAGTTGGTCTTCCTTTTCCCACATTTCTCCCTCCTTCAAGTTCGAATCCCGAACTTATAAGAAGGAAGACTCCATCATGTTTTATTAAAAAAACTCACCTTTAGCTTTCACCAATGCAAACCATTATCAAAAATAATAATAATAATAATAATAATAATAATAATAATAATAATAATAATAATAATAATAATAATAATAATAATAATAATAATAATAATAATAATAATAATAATAATAATAATAATAATAATAATAATACCAATAATAATAATAATAATAATAATAATAATAATAATAATAATAATAAATATAACCTGATTTCAACCTATACCTTCGTCCGTAACTATAACCTAAATTGTATGTGCGTTCCTTATCTCAAATGCCGGCCTCTCATATCTTAAAAGATCCTGTTATACCTTTTGTATGTGTTTTTAACTAGGTATGTATCAATACCACACACACACGTACACACACACACACATATTACATATATATATATATATATATATATATATATATATATATATATATATATATATATATATATATATATATATATATATATATATATATATATATATATATATATATATATATATATATATATATATATATATATATATTCCTCCTTTTAAATCCTTTTAACTATTCCTTCCTATAGATTACTATGTTAATTTTACTCTAACACTTTTCCGTTTATTATATCGATTCTTAATACAGTTTTCACTGTCCTTTAAACCAAAAGATCCCATATATCAAATTTACAATATTCTTTAGTAATTCCTCGTATTCTAACAATATTCCCTAGTTTACCCGTATCTAATTATCCACACTTTTTACTTTAACACTGATATATTTTAAACAAACTTTAAACGTTATTTCGTCATTTCTAAACAGCAAATCATAAATCTATTCCTACTTTCAGATTTTAACCTATCATAAACATTGCTTTATATTTACTATACATACCAATTATTTGGGAGAATTTATCCTTTATAAAGCTGGAATCACAGCTCGTAACTAAATCCTTGGAAAACTGATAATAACAGCCCAGTAACAATCCTTATAAAGTTGGAAATCACGATTTGCAATGAATCCTTACAACTCAGATATTACTGTTTACCAGAACTTCTTTTAAGAAAACAATGAGTTCTTTTCCTTTAACCTGAACACTTTTCTGCTTCGTAAAATAAATTAGAAGGTTTATCAAAATAGATGCCATGAGTCACCAGACTCATGACACTACTCACCCCTTCATCCAATACCTGAGACGGCCCACCAGTATAACGATAAACGTCCCTTAAAACCCACCTCTCAACTGCTAAACTGTGCAACCTTTGAGAAAGTATGGGAGGCAAAAGTTGCGTTCCTTTACAGAGGACTTTTCCTGTTACGGTGACAATAAGAGATAAAGGGATTGAAAAGACACGAAAGTTGATTTTTCTTATATATAATAAATAATATGAATGATTAAGTATTTTCCAATATTATTCCTACCTACCTATGGCTGTTTTTAACTTTAATTTACAAATAACCTATTACTAACCTAAGCTAAATGTTATATATCAATTTATTTCGACACAAATATATACAATACAATATAACCCCGGTTATGTTTATTTATTTACAAATTCGGTTAAAGTCATTTACAAAAGGTAAAAGAGCAATACTTCCTTTATAAACGTCGTTATTCAGACGAATGATCCTTCGGAAGGTGCTCCCTACTCCTTTGAATAAACTGATCCAATTTTACAAACGGCCTGTGTGACCTTTCGACCTTCGGAATCTTCCGCAGCCTGTTTTTAGCCTTCAGTAGCTAACCTAAGGTTAACCTGGACCTTCAAATTTGGCTGGCAACTTAGTTGATCAATAATTCCGGCCTTGGCCTTAATATCCAGTCGTGACTTTATTTAAACTCAACCTTGCGTCTGAGCCCAATCAAAAATCTGATCTTTAAGTTTGGTCCTAAACTCAACCTTGAACTTGGTTCCAAAACTCGGGTCTGATCCTGGCCCCAAACTCGTCTCCCTGAAATTATGAAATAACCAATTATTAATTATTGGCTCCTACTAATAGTATTAAATAAATAACTAAATGACGCCAATAACTAGTCACGCCATCAGAATTAATAATAATAATAATAATAATAATAATAATAATAATAATAATAATAATAATAATAATAATAATAATAATAATAATAATAATAATAATAATAATAATAATAATAATAATTCAATTCAATTCAAAACAATTTATTCAGGACATGGAAAATACAATTAAGTTATAATAACAAAGATTACATAAATTTTATATTGTATTGACAAATATTTTACAATTTCAATACATCAATTCATTATAATAACTAAAATTAATTTCCCTAGTATGTGAAAT
>JABUQX010027991.1:47500-70971 GCA_015478945.1 Trachelipus rathkii
AATAATAATAATAATAATAATAATAATAATAATAATAATAATAATAATAATAATAATAATAATAATAATAATAATAACAATAATAATAATAACAATAATAATAATAATAATAATAATAATAATAATAATAATAATAATAATAATAATAATAATAATAATAATAATAGTAAATTTTTTACCTCAATTATCACTACCGTTCACGGGCAGAGCCTTATACGAGAAGGCATTGTCTAATAACAAAAGTGCTAAAAATAAATTTAAAACCCATACATACACTGCCAAATAACACAGATTTTGCAAGTGAACACAGATACCCTAAAGTGAGAGAGATTAATTTCAGCAGGTAACAAAAAAAATGGAAGAGAATTCCACAGAACAGAGGTGGCTGGAAAGAAGAAAGCACTACAGTGAAAAACAAGCTTGGGGGTTACTAATGTATATATATATAAAATTCATGTGCTGACACTACATCCCTTGGCCAAGGGAGGGGTTTTATATGACGTAAATCTAACAAACTCAGTGGACTAGAGATTTTTAATTCTGTATTTCACCTTGTATGATAACATTGTAACATCATGATTACAACATCTGAAGAGAATATTATTATATTCTTCCTCATCTTATTAATACATAATTATATTTTACTACATTTTCCTAAATTAAACTCATCTAAATACATTTCTTAATTCTTAAATATATGTTACGATTCGCATATGACAATTGTCACACTTACAATATAATATTCTGAGGGATCCAAATATACACATCTACAGTAAAAGAAAGAAAGGGTGAACAATATTATCCTATGATATTATCGATTACATAATTTAATATGCTTTTTCTGTGTTATAAAAAACAATCATTGAAGCAATCATATTATGTTAACTTTATTAGTCATATTTAGTTTTCCTACATAGATATTAATAATACGTATGACGTACTGCAATATGAAATATAAGAAACACATCTATTATACCATTAATATGTATATATAATCATGAAATAATTGATTTATATGTCGTGATAATATTAGCACGAGTAACGATTTTATATTGATACACATACTATATGGCGTCCCTATAAATAATATTAATATAGATAAAAATAGTTTAATCATTTTCAACTATATATAATATAAAGTATTTATTTAGCACTTGAGTTTTTAACGCTCTTTTATGTATTAATCATGACCAAGAATTGTATGAAAATTTCCTTGTACAAATGTTTTTATGTTAAAAAATTCAGAGGCAAGGAGAAAATTATATAATAAATACAAATTTTAATATAATATAATCACATCAACAATATATAAAACCTCTTTCCCATAACTTGAAGACATAGTGATCATCATTTATTTTTTATTTTAAGGTGCGTAGACATGTACCACAAGTAGTCGACTTTTTGTTCTTTCTTTTATATTATTAGCCCTCTCTTACCTTACTTAATTTATACTATTGGGTAACTTATTATTTTAAAATTGGTCTTTTAATTTATATTTTGTGTTTGGTTCTCAATCAAATGTATCACTAATCAATTTCACCAATTTGCTATCTTTAAATACTTCCTATTTTACTGGAGTATTGAAGATAAACAAATTATTTAGCGAGGAAGATGATTAAGTTAAATTAGAATTGAAGTGTATATGTTGTAAATTTATCTTTTAATATGCTCCATAAGTTATTGACAGGAGGGGGGAGGGTTTATTAGAACTTCGATTCAGTATTAATTTGATCATCGTTAAAGGAAGATATTATTTATATATATATTAGTAATGACATAATTTATTTAATAAAAGTTATGATGCATTTTTATATTGATTTTAAATTAATAAAGCATATACTGTTTTATTATATGAATTTAATATCTATTCAAGTAATTTTAATAAATGGTAATGCATTAAACTTTTTATAAATAAATACAATCCAAGCCTAAATTAAAATGAATGATGACATATAATACTTACTGTAGAGATAGAAGATAATAAATATTCAGCAGATGCATACACTCTATAGTGATTACATCATTAGTGCATTCTGTGAACTATCGCACATATGAGGAATTTGTTTTTCTAATTTTGCTAAAAGGATTCGATGAGGAACCAAGTCAAATGGATTTTAGAAATCGATTATAAACTATTTGTGAACATGTATAAGTATTATAATATATAGGTAACATATTAATACGTGGAATAAACGTATTATCGCAACGCTATTGGTACAAATTAACTTCACTCATGATACTATAAGTATAGTAATCGTGACAAATGATAAAACTCCACATCGTAAGTTATCATTAAATTTAAATCCAATGTTGAACCTTAATTAAGTAACGGATAACACAGATAATTAGTATACTTGGCAATATACTATCATACTTCGATAAACATTTAATGCCATCTAATCTAGGAACGTGACTCTAAATTAAACACTTACAGTATTAAGTTGCATATAATCAATTGACAGAAGTAATCTCATTCATAATACATAAGTGTTAACTGATAACAATGTAAATATACATTAAAATCTAATGCATCTGACTACTTTAATTTCTAACTGTCAAATCATCAATCATGGAGATACGCTCATACAACAATGTTTATATTCAATACACATGTTAGGCCGTCTCACTTTATTTACATATAAAGTATTATTTATAATCTATTAATCGAAAAACCAATAAAATTAATTGTTAGAACATTACTATCTACTATCAAAGTTATTATGAAAAAGGTTTTTTTGGAGTTTTCTCAAGAAAAAAGTACTATTCAAATTTTGGTATAATATATCCATGTTATCTAGATTATATTTTGTTGTGTTGAGAGAATACGATTAATATGGAACACGGTAAAGATTTTTTAGTTCCGGTGTGTTTGGGATTATTATATCGGAGTGAGGGGTTGGGGGGTGGGGCTTTATGGTTTTTATATTGGTTATTAGTTTCTAGTTCGGAATGCTGAGTCGTAACCGGTAGTGAGATTGTATCTAATTTTAAGTATATATTATTTTAGATATTGAGTCTGTTAATAATTATTTTTATTCTCTTTAAAGGAACTAGCTTCCCTTCTTTTTGGTGTCTAACTTGAATAGTATAACTGGTTGATAACGAATATTTGATCATTTTTCGTTTCATGTAATCATTGATATTCATTGTTGAAAAGGATAGAATATTTTATATTTAACTTGGACTAGTTCTCTGAGAATTGAATGAGTAATATATTATGTTAAATAGATAACTAGTAAATTATTATGGAGAATATATTTATTAGGTGGATGATGCTTGAGTTGTGATTAATAGCTATAGGGTGGTTATATTGTAGGGAGGTATATCCTATTCTGGAGGATAGTTCTTGGTGGAGTTTTTGGTGATATTAACTCGCGGTAATGAGGGAGTCAATTCAATAATGGGAAATTGTTCCCAAATATCTGTCTCAGAAAGCTAGTATCTAGAACGTAACGAAGTGATTCGAGTAGTCGCAAAGATATTTGTATGAAAGTGATTCTATATACTCTATATATATAAGAAGGATTCAATGGAGGAAGGGTAGACTGCTGTCTGTGACATGAACTAACGCAATCTCACGCATAGAGGTGAATAGAAATCTCACGAGGATCCATGGAATTTGAGGAATGTTAGATCGTGATAATGATAAAGGATCTTTTATCGTCTGGTCATTCTCCATATTTTACTATCTTCAGCGAGAAAGATAGGGGAAGTACTCTATTTACATTCGATACTCCATCATATATAATCGATTTATGGTGGAGGTATATGCACATAAGCACCATTATCTAGGATTCCTATCTAATGGTTAACGAGATGTGTGAATATACTTATATCATTGCTCATATGAAGAATCTTCTAATCGTAAAGAAGAGTGCGAACTATGAAGAGAAGTAGAATTAAACCAGATGCATATGAAGTACGAGGTAGAGGATTTTTAATAAGTTTTTTGGGGTGCAGAAACTATGGTGAATAATGTCTTTACCATCTCATCCAGTAAGAATAGGTAAGTTAAACTCGGATCAAATTTTGAAATTCGTAGGGTGGATTGCACAGATGAATTTCCCTGAGTAGGTGTAATTTCTCTGTGTTTGTCTTTGTTGTATTATACGTGCTGAATTGTATATGAGGGGTATTGAGTATTTGTCTCGAGATGATAGATAAGGTAATAGATAGGAGTGAAAGTTTAGAAAGACTACTGGAAGGAACATAAAGGAAGTTCACTATACTCAACCTAATAGTTGCAGGACATGTGTCATAGCACTTCTGGTAGCTTAGTAGGAAGACAATCTTGTCAAGGTACTCTTCTGATTAACAATAGATGGTTGTTATATCCTTGGTGGAGTAACTGATTTGGTGTTTTATTCATTGTGTATGGTGCATCTCTTTAAGCTGGTAGTTCCAAGTGCCTAGAAGTTGCCGGTTGAGGAGCCTATCTCTGCTATATTACCTACTAATAATCTCCAGTAATATTTAAGCCATTATATTATCAGGATGTGTCATCAATCTCATCATCACCTGAATTGTTTCCCCCCTCTTTTCGCTGGAATTGATAAACGTACGTTTAGTGTATGGTGGTATGGGCGCAGGAGGGGTGTAGTAGGATAGGTAAGGTGACATCGTCTAATACATTTATTTTGGTAATTAAAGGATTAATTATATATAATAATATTTCCATTGGGATAATGTAATAAATGAATTGTCAGACGGTTTATTACCAAACTAGGCTATAGGGTGAGAATCTTTAAATTTCCACATGTACATCAAATTCCATTTGTTGTAACAATAAAACTAACGAATGTATGTATATTGTATATAAATTTCAATTGGTTCTCTCGATATAAAAGATGGCCTAAAATTACTCTATACATACTTCTAAAATATGCTTGGGCGATAAAATTTGTGTCGTAAGTTTTTTTAATGTCAAAAAAAGTTGTATAAACATAATCACCTATACGAATACGGGAAAAATATGGTAATATATTGCTGTAATGTAGTTCTCTAATATGTTTTACAACATAAAATAAATGTTTATCTTTTTACTCTCCACGTTTATTTTGTAACGATGCTAAATCACTCAGAATAGATGCTTGCATTCGTTCAGCTACCATTTCCGGCGTTATATAACATCAATAGAGTAATGAATCTTATTTAAGAGGATATGGGCTTACTTATACAAATCGAGGATGAATACTTAATTTAGAGAACTGTTCATATAGGTTATTACTCATCTGAACATTTTTAGAACAATGTAACAACAATAGTGAAGTGTGTATGTGTAAGATCCAATCGAAGAGTTGTAAGTTAATTTTATTGTTGCTTGTGTTGTTGCCGACTACCATTTACCTATCTTTTTTTTTTCAAGCCATTGAATAGGTATTAATTTTTCACACTACAATGTTAAGTAAGATAAACGCGATTAATTCTATTCTTTCCACAAGGATGTTGGATCTGGGAGATGTTGATATCAGGATAAAGTAGTTCGGTTCTATTGCAACTTCCAACAGTTTATTACCTAATCTTCATTATAATATGATACTTATGGAATGTATTCTTAACTTGCTGAATTACGACTGATAAACTAAAATTTCTGGAACTATGAATATATTATACATATGTACTTTATTCATAATACGCAGCTTCTATGCTATATACCTTTTTGCATCATACGAGTTGAATACTCTCATAGGCAAAGTTCATCAAATAGCTAGATGTAATAAAGTCAGTCTTTTAAATAACTAAAATAATATTCTACTCCTCTCCAATATTTATCCGGAATATTTTAACAATTATGTATAAAGAGGACACTATATTAGTGGTCCAATATATGAACCCTATGATAAAAGGTAAGAAAAGGAGAGGAATAAGAATTGATAGTCAATACTTATGGAATGGAAGTCATTCGAAATCCTTTCCTTCACAGTACCTCATGATATGACTGTAGTACAGATTATCAAGAAATAATATAAGCTTTGAATTAGCCTAGGGTAAAGTGTATTTGATTCCGAGGTAATTCTGATTACGTTCAGTCCATTTTGCGGCGTATGCTCGTTGGCATGAATCGGTCACGGATCCTCTCAAATATTATCAAAATAATACCGCCGATGTCCGATTATATTTTATATTAGAATCTTGGATATTTGCAGCTAATATACTTATTTTTTCTTTTCGTTATTGAATTATATTATAAAGAAATACTTTTTTTTATAATTGATATATAGAGGTATAAGATCAAACTATCAGGAACAACGGATAGAATTTTTCAAATTCTCCATCATTCTAACATTTATTTAAAATAGTCTATATATATTACGATTTTCTTCAAATAGACTGTTATCAACAAAATTTGATTATTAAATTAAGGTGGTGTTACACTGCTTACCAGCAAAAGCTTAATGAATATGTTGTATATTTAGATCAGTATAGTAAACCTATGTACGAGAAAGGTAGAAAGAAGTCTCATAATACGAGAAATAAAATGTTAATTATAATTTCGAAGGAGAAGGGGGAATGAGTTTCCTCTCTCTTCATCCTAGAAAGTATAAGGTTTTAGATGACCAGTATAATAATATTTTGGCATATCATAGGGTTTTCTCCTCTACTTTAACATAATTCGTGACATGAATCAACTTATTTTAATAATTTACTCTCTTTCTTTATAAAATAGATTTTGGCTTAAACAGACTGAATTTTTTCAAATTCTCCATCTTTCTTAATTAATATACTGCCCAGACAATTGTTTATTTATTGACGTAAAATAGTATGAACTATATAAGCATAGTACTGGTTTAACAGTATAATTTTTAAATTATTTTAAAGGATATACCCAAAAATGATTTACGTTCTGTATTTTAATTAATGAGACTCATGTAATCTATAGCTAATATAGGCTTTACTTTGCTTAATACTTAGTAAACACTATATATTATTAACTTCTGCCTTTATTCCCTCACTTTTATGCATTTTTGAATGTAAAATAGCAATACTAATGAGGATTTTTATCCATTTTACTCTAATTTGTCATTCTAATAAATTAGTGAGTATTAAACAGCAACCGACTATATACCGGTAAATAGAAGTACGCGATCATGTACTTTAATAATATTAAAGGTCTTTATGTGATATACTCGGGAAGTATATAGGGCAGGAATCCATTATGCAATATAATAGCTTTTCTTCTAAAAGTGTCATAATAGCGGTCAACTGTTTGCTACTAACTGCCGTAAAGAATAACGGACACAATATTTTTCTACTTATAAAGAGAGGTTATTAGGGTATAGGCTTGTGTGTATATTATTGAAATATCCTTCTGGTTAATGAGATTTCTGAAAGTAGTTATGATAACGAACTCCTAAGCAACGCTCTTATAACTTATCGTTTGGCCCTTCCCTACAAAAGTTAGCGGACGGCATTTAAAGCTTTCTAGTTTGACTTGGTATCACCAGAACATTCTCAACTTTCACTTTAATTTTTGAAAACCTGGAAGGTTAACACGTGGTGCTCTTATAGCAGGAACATTTCTTACTAGCTTATACTTTTTAAGAGTTGTATCTATTTTTCATACAGGTCCGTTAAATGTACACTTGGAGATAAGGTGATGAATAATGGAGTAGGGGATATATCCTTACCTAAAATATAGTATGATTCATCTATATTGAACAAATAAGACAAACAACTAACTAAGTACTAAACCTTGACAAACGCCTAAATTTCCAATTGTACATACTTGAAATGACAGAGTGAGCGAATTCGTCGTGCTCATGAGGGTCATCCTTTAAATATTTCATTAATTCGTCCTCTCGTTAATAAGATGAAGGCGGGTAAGCTGTATAGAATCCTTCAAGAGACCGCTAAGAATGAGAATAGCCACTAAGTTGGTAGGTCGATGCTAAGGAGAAATGTATTTGCGCGCGCTGACTCATGAAGCTGATCAAAGCTTTCTGCAATGCTCGGTAACAGAGGATAAATCGAATCTGGTATATGGTTGAATAGATTGAGTTTTTATTCTATAGTCCCACCACCTAAACTCTCTTACTATATTTTTCCGCTACTTGTCTTTTTTCGGTATAATAAGATAATAGATGGGGACAGATAACTAGCATAAACACTGTGGTAGATATAATATTATAAATCCTTTTCAGCTTTCAGAAACTATCTTCTACCCATTCATCGATGATTTCCAGGTATTTGTGCGGTAATCTATAGGGCCTGGTGTAGATGTAAACATGGCCCTCTTCGATCTTATAATATGGTTTATTTATTTTTATTTTTTATGTCTCTTAATAGATTAAATTTATTTTCATTTTACAAAGTCCTAACAGGATCTATCCTCAAAATCATCATCTATTTCTTCACAATATCAAAATGGATCAATACTATTTCCTTCTTCTAATTGTAAGATGATATTGTTTACAAATACATATTTTATTAGAATCTTTTACTATAAGACTCTGAATAGCATATATTTACACGGTATAATACTTCTCTAATTCATGAGAGTCAGAAAAGATTTTTGGAGTAGTAAGCTTAGCTAATATTATAAAATCATTTTATCTGCAAGAGAGCTTTCATTTTGCTTGTAAAGTATTGGAGAAGCTGTTGTAAGAATAAAGTGTGATTTCATAAGATTTAATAGTATCGACTTCAAATTTTACTCTATATTACCAATAATTAATTTTATCCTTGTCTAGATAGCACGTTGTGAACCATAACCGATTATTAACCAGATATGAAAGAGTGTACCTTATAATTTTAAGAAATTCATTTTTACTTTATCTGTGTATAGATGTATGATAATTATTGTTCTGAAAAGGAGAAGCATGGATATCAGTATACTCTAATCTTATATGATCCGACGATAAAGAATGTTTATCCCTAGAAGTAACGGTATAAAATCCGAACTAGGTCATAGAATGTAAAGAAGTTAACACCTCTATATTTAATTATATATATCTACTATTATATATTAGAATATTTTACTATCTTATCTATTCTCATATTTATTATACATTGTGATTTAGATTATAATATATCCGTTTTTGGTTATTATATTAGAGAGGGTGTCTTTTTGTGTAAAATTTCCTTTTATTTTGTTTTTTTTTTTTATTTGCATTTATTTATTCTCTTTGTTTTTTATTTTATTTTGGTTAGTCCAAACCTATTAATTAATAGTTTTTGGTTTCTTGTTTTTTTTATTTGTGCTCATTTGTTTTATGGTTCTGTTTGCTGCGTTTCTCTTTATTTTATTGGTACGTGACTGATTATTTTCTAGAGCATTCGCATCTTTTGCCCTTTATTATGATCCATGTACAGCATATTCATTATATAATTGTTTTTGTCTGCTTGGATTTCTTTCTTTTCCTTTTCACTGCGTGTGTGGTTGTGAGCTCACCAGATATATGTACTGTCATTGTAATTGGGCGTTGTTTTTGTGATGTTTTGGTTACTTTGGACTTTTTTACTGTTCTGCTTAGATTTTATAATTATTGTTTCATTATCGGTGCTAGGATTATTTGTTGTATTTTCATGCGGGTGGCTTTTATGGGGCCCTGTATTTTTTTTTTTTGTCAGATGTTTGCTGTCCTTAGTCTAGAGCTCCGTGCTTGCTAACTAGTTTTAGCTTTTTTTTACTTTATTTTCTTGTTTTGTGATGGTGTCTTTTATAAGTTGATCCCGATTCTCTTTTTTTTTATCATTCTTCTTCGCAGTGCTGCTTTTCTTCACAGCCATTCATTCACTTGCATCTTATATTTCTTCTTGCTGTTTCATTTCAAAACGTTCAGGTTACTGTTGTTTTTTTTTTCTGTTTCAACCTATATTTCCTGCATGGACTAGATATTGTTGCTTGGTGTTTTCTATCATATAATATTTACAACAGTGTTGAGGCGGTTTTTCTTGCGGCTAATTTTTTCTTGCGCATGATAGCGTACATATTCCTTATATTAGGAGCAATGTTTTCTCTCTTTATGTTATTATGTAGTTCCTCATTTTTCTAGCTACTCTTTGAACATCTTGTTGCTTGATTATGTTTACAATATATATTGTTGGTCGCATTATACAGTGAGTTTGAGAGTTAAGTTCATACGCCCGACCTCGACATCTTGGTGATAGTTACATTAGCTCAGTTCTGTTCTGCCAGATTGCCATTATTGTTTCATTTTTGCGGCTACTACGTTTGAGGCAATTTATCCCGGGATATTAGGACATTAGATTTGAGTTTAATAGATATATAGATTACTGCGCCATCTGGTTTTGGCCATTTGGCACATTGTGTGGTTTTGCAATTTTCTTCTATCTTGTAAGCTTTTCCTTCTTCACTTTTTTTTACGCACCTTCTTTATAATCATTTTCGATATTTTTTTGTTTTGCCAGAAAACATTGCTGGGCTAAGATTACTTCTCCGTAGTTTTTCTGTTATTGGAGATGGGTGTTTTTTTCTTTTTTTTCCCATTTGTTTCTTTTTCTTTATTTTCATATTTGGATATTTTTTTCATCTTTTTTTATATTTTTTATTATTTACACATTATATCTTATTTTATATTT
Source organism: Trachelipus rathkii (assembly GCA_015478945.1). Classification (NCBI taxonomy): domain Eukaryota; kingdom Metazoa; phylum Arthropoda; class Malacostraca; order Isopoda; family Trachelipodidae; genus Trachelipus; species Trachelipus rathkii. Next base: position 58,043 of record JABUQX010027991.1, read on the forward strand.
GCTAAGCGTGTTTTTTCTTGTAGCTTTTCCAAAAATATATATATAATGTTGGTTATATTTTATTTATTATGTTTTTCCATTTATAATGTGTAAGTTGATAGAGCAGATCATTCGGGTGCATGGGGTTAATATATAATATTTTATATATATATCTTAATAGTAGTATTAGTATTTATTAAGAGTTATTTTTTTTATTATTTTTTTGTTTCATCATGGTATTATTTTTTTTTTTTTTTTTTTTTTTTTTTTCATGATGGGGTTGGCTACTTTTGAATTGTTCCTAAATACATATTCGACTTAAATATATAAATATGAATTTTCTGGTCCATGTCATACCTTCCTTCCCTGTGAGCCGTACGATAACCTATTAATTTCACCCAAGAAAACGGTAACAAGCAAGTGATAAGTGCAGTGGCTATGGTAGGCCTTCCGTCCAAAAGTCCCGCTTGGAATGGAAAGCTAATGGTGTAATCTGCCTTATGTCCCAAGTGGTAACTAAATCACTCGACAATTCAATATGATAAAATATACTCAAACTTCCCATATCCCTTTTTGCTCGATGTACCATGTAAATACCCTGATACCTAAAATTGGTGTTGTACATCAGAACACTGTGTCATGGAGGCTGCCCCTACTTCGGAGTAGCATAAATATAGGGATACTTTCCTAATCCTTTATACCTGTATATCGCCCTAACTTTCTTACCTTACGTCTTTTTTATATAACGACTTTACTTACGCGTTATAACCGTTGGATACTTTATATCAAATTAAAATTTAATCAGACAAACAGCAATTACCATGATCCTATCTGCTCTTCCATCTCTTTGCCAACCGGTCCTCTGCAAATACTGGCAATCAAACCTATACCAATATTCGAACCTAATTTCGATGGGACACCAGTTCGCCGTCACCGATGAAGAAAAGTGGTGATTCCGGACCAGATCCCCCGGGTGGCAAAAAACACATTTCACCGAAGTATCTACTCTAACTGAAGAAAACTGGAAAAGTTGGCATCGAAACAACCCGCAGCCCGTTCCGGACGTGATGTGAATACGCTTGAGAGGGTATTAAATAGTTATTGGGACTCATCAATAAGGGGTTTTCCCCACGACCTATCAATTAGGGGTGGGTAAATCAGGGGTAATCGATTGCGAAAGTGGCTAATCTCATGCTCATAGGGAGAGGATAAATAATATATGTTTAAAGCTAATTAATTTCGATTGTAATTATCAGGGATCCATAATAACGATCTTAAAAGATTTTTTTTGATTCCTTGAATTTTTCAAATGATCGGGATTCTCTTTGTATTTCTTTTTATACCAGTATATTCATACCATTAAAAAATAATAGCACAACGAAATATGTTGAACGCTCAACATAAAACCGAATAAAAGGTTCTAATCGTATAGATAGAGAAATTGTTTTAAAAAGAAAATTCCGGATCACAAGTTATAAAAGAAAAAAAATTCAAAAAATTGATAGAATCAATGAACTACTGAACCGGATAAGCTAATAGAGACTCCGAGGTTGAGCTGGCAAATGTAATCAATGGTGCCTTGACGAGTAAATCATTTTTATTGGCTCTTGACAAAAAATTTGAATAATCAAAAGAAAATATAAAAACATGGGAGATGCTTTTTTAAGGGAATACATTACGAAATTTTGGGGCATCGTATAAAGATGTCTATAATTCAGGCGGCTGCAGCCAGTTTGCGAGTGACGCCAGCGGATCATATGCTAATCACTCACACATCACGTATACATATAAATTGCATTTAAAATATAACGTAGACAGATCTATCTACCAGGGTATTATGAGTTGTTTGTCTTGAATAATTCAGATAAAGAAACCGCTGAGTAAGCTGACGGGCAGGCGTGAGGGAAAAATAATAAACATACATGCGGGAATAAGAGACCAGCTTTTGCTGCCTTCTATCAAAATTTCTTGATCCGCCCAACGCGCCGAGTCACATCTTTTGAGTTACTATGCAGTTAGTACTCCCTGCAAGACGTTGATCTGATAAATTTATTGGAACCATAGCAGTCTCTCATCCTATATGCCTGAAGTGTTCAGGCCAAGTAAAGGAGTTTGAAAGGACATTTTTATTGCGATACAACATGGAGGATAGCTTTTCCGAACAATTAAAAGGCACATTAATTATTTTAAAAGTGTCATAAATATATTCCTAAAAATTTCAGTCGAAGTTTATTGAATAGTTTTGATGCAATTTGGGTCTTCACTTCTCAATTTGAAAGATTATTATGAAAAAATTTCCAATGCTTAACGAATAAAGCATTAAAACAGGATACAGCTCTTCCCGACATAATCAGAACGTACGCTCATTTCAGGCGGAAACTCCTACCGGAAACTCCCCAAGTTAATGATGCAAGTTCCATGTGAGAAGAAGGGTAGACAGAACGTAAGTAGTTGGAAGATGCGAAAAAGTTTGGGCATGAAAATGAATTAGTGTCGTAAGCAATATTGCTCGACTTGCATGGAGTATCATACTAGAGGGACGCAAGATGCGTGTAGGCGTTCTTCCTGGGTGATGCAGAGTCCCAAGCGTTAAAAGAGGTCAATAATTTTATCTTTCCTGGTGAGGATACACAGACCCCGCCCCGCGCTCCACTGTACCAGAATTCAGCAGAGCAGACAGCAGGAGGAGGGTTTAAGAGTAAAATAATCGGAAAGAAGAATAAATTAATCAGGCATGGGGAAGATAGGGAGCAGAGAGGGAGGAAAAATCAGTAAGTTCGCATAATGGCTTCTCGGCTTCTCCTCAAGCTTTTTTCTTCTTCTTTATAAGACATTAATAATCTAATATTATGCTACGCTCTCATATTTTAGATATATAAGATGGCTCTCATCTAATTTCTCTTATCTGTTCACTTACTATATATTCACACGCACTGCCTCAAAGGAATAATGACCGTACTACTCTATACCGTACTTGATTATAATCTTTATAATAATTATAATCCAATTCGATTAATAGACCGTCCAATATAACGCAATGGAGTGATGCTTGCATGATATAATAAGGATTCCTTCGGAACGTATGATGCACTCCCGCGCTATATACATTCAGAAGATTATAATCGGTCAAATTACCTTCAGTATGATAATACAGAACGAGGAGTCCTCCTTCTGAGGACCCCCTTTTTTACTAAAGTAGTCCTGAGATTTCCCGACCGATTAATTATGTAAATTATCTTATAGGAGTACTGTTCAGAAGCAACTTCGTAAATCCTTTTACTTAACCATAGGGTATTTTCCTCAGAAATACTGCTCTTTTTGGTAGACGATGATCTTTCTGTCCCTAACTCTTTCTAATATTTTTCACTTCTTCTATAGGAAGAAGGGATAGTGATCTAGCTATTACCTATAGATATTAAATTAATAACAATTGGATTATGTATATTACATAACAGGGAACATGGATAGATAATAAGGCGCTTGTAAGCTATTACTTAGACAGCTTTTTTAGATACAAGAACTATGCATTGGCTTTCCAATAAAGGAAATCGACAGTATTGTACTATAATGTGGACTTGAGATTTAAAGATCTATATCGTGGTCAAATCACATGAAAGTATTAACTGGCCTTAAGGATATTATAAATTACTAACAATTACTTAATATGGGAATGATTATTTTTACAATAATTTTATGTAGTCCTGACAGACTCTACTCATCGTTCTCATAAGACTGTATTGATTGGAGGATGTATTAAAAGAGTTTGTCTTTTTTATATCAACGCTAAGCAATGATATAGTCTCGCACTGTACTATTACATGGGATGACTCGGAAGAAAGTGGCGTGTAATACGTTAGTCATAAGTGTCTATCGTTTTATTCGAAACGTTCACGGATAAACAGACTTTCAATTAAATTGAGGCAGCTTCAATTTACGGATCCTACATATAGTTCAGATGGACATTTACCAAACATGCACAATCAGAACAAATCGGTAAGATTTAAGGAAATGCTGACATTGCCAGAGAGAGTCGGAAAAGCTTTGTGGCAAGCATCCTCTCCTGGTGCGTTTTAATTCCCTGATCAAAGGATTATCTGGGATCTCGCCGGTAGGGATTCTCTCAGGAGATCTTTTCTTGTTCTATCACTAAACGTGTTGGGTACCTGCTGAAAAAAAAAAAAAAAAAAAATAAGTAGAAAAAAAATTAAAGTTGTTCAACTTCCAAGAAAAATTTACTTATAACTGATTAGATAGGCTAATTATAATGAATTAATAAAGAAAACTTCTGGGTATCATCTCTCGAGGAGAACACTCTCTTCACAGAGGACCTATTTTAGGCTTCACGTGTTGGAAATCAGGTGCACCTCTTCGAGGAAGCTCTAATGTTACACCCAGAGGGGATCTTTTTCTAAGATCTGGTCAGCAACAGCCTCTACTGCTTCTGTACAGCAAAAACTCATCATTAGAAATCAATTTTCGGCATTTTAAAAATACAGGAATGCTGCGATATACATGTTACGAAAGATTACAGGGAAGCGTTAATGTCCATTCAGCGATTCACACAAGGGATTAACAATTCTCGTTGTATGTTATAACGGTATCCGCGTATATAATTGAGCGGAACCGCCGTAGAGAGTCTTCCCGAAATTATTATAAGTCTCTTCGCGATGAGATGGATTATATAAGTCCGAATAAAACGGGTTTTAACTTCAGAAGAAGTTATTTAAGAACAAAGAAAGTTTGGAAACTGTAAGAAACAGCAGCACTCAACAGGGAAAAGGTTCATAAAATTATAATCGTGTTTCACAATTTTTACTGGTTTAACTGCCATCTGGAGAATTCACTCAGTATAAAAGGGCTAAGCTTCAGAAATGCAACTGCTACAATTTTGATTTTCCTCCTATCAGTTTCCCCAAGAGCTTTGTAGTACTCGTCAAATGCATTCAATGGTTCCCAAATAGGGAAATATTGGCATTTAAAAGAAGATGCAAAGGTAAAATTCTGATGCAGTTGTATAATTATGAAAATAATCATGTATGATCGATTCTTATACACTTATCTTCTTCAAACAACTTCAAATAATTTCGAGCTCAATTCACATATGTCGAAAGCCTTCATTCGTTGATGGCTTTTGGATCAGTTTGGAATTTTCCTCGGCGAAACTTAATTAGGACAATATAGCATGTCTTAATGTACGTCTTTAATCAATGGAGTTAATTATCGGGACAATTTTAATATTTGAATGTCAGAATAGCATTATCCCCCATCATTTTAAAAATGGATTCAGATTTCAGGACATACATGCTCAGTACCGTTCTGGGTAGATAATAAAGTTGCATTGTGAAAGAAAACATCTTTAGTGTTACATAGTTAAAGAATTCTCTATTTAAGCACATCGTTTTTAATGGACGTCAGCGGCATAGGACTCATTAAGAAGATTCAAATAGAGGATATTGATACAAGATGGCCAAAGTACAGATTGTGATAGTTGCTAAATTCTCTTTTAAATTCATCTTTTGAGCTACCTATGCTCACAATTACTATGTGAGAGTGAATCAATACGTCAAATCCTCTTTTAAAGCAATTTACAATGTAGGAATTCCTGGAATGTAATTCAATGACATTTAAGAGGTACAAAATGTTGAGATAATTGGAAAAATTGAAAAAAAAAAAAAAAAAAAAATTTTAAATTCTTTACAATAAGAGTGTAACTCTTCTTCTAGACTGTTCGGATTTTACGTACTTCTAAGGTAAATTCTTCGGTAGTTGAGTCTGATATCCAATGCTTCTCTTTTCAGAAATTTCTCTCCATCACAAAGTAAAAATGATTTCTTAAGATTCAGGTACATACTTCTTTGTAATATGTTACCTCTCTTGTTAAATATTATTGAATTGTAAATTTAAAGTGGCTGATAACTATTAAACATTTGATATCCACTTTCTTCAACAGATTCCCTTACCTTTACAAGCAAAATGGCTTGAGATAATGATTTTATATATGGCTTACTATTCAAAATCTTTCTGACATCTCAGATTAGAGAAGTGATTATCGTGAAATAATTAGCTTTCAGATCTGTAGAATTCTAATAAATATGTATTGAACAATAAATCTCAATTAGAAGAGATGTTGACCTTTTTAGTGAAGAATATGAGATTCATTGCTCTGCGCCGATGTGATGCCTGTTGATCTTTGGTAAATTAATAAATTTCACATTAGCTTTAAGAAGGATAGTCCCATATTCACACCAGGCCTATAGATTGCCGCACAATAACCGGAATTCTCGATGAACTGTTAAAAGATGTTTAGAGAAAGGATATAGATTTACCTCCCAGTCGTTTTCTGCTAGTTCGTCCCACTTTCTTTATACGAAAAGACAGCGGAAAAATGAGAGTAGTGTTGACTATAGGAAACTTAATTCTTTCACCATTCAGATCGATTTCCTCTGGTTCGAGGCTTGCAGAAAGCTTGTCGCTCAATAGGCGCGCGGCATACTTCTCCTGCCTCGACTCTTAGTCGGCTATTTCACATCTTAAGCGTCTCTAGGATTCTATACACTTTACCGGCTTCTCTACTACGAAGGAACATTATGAATATAATTGAATGGATCTTCAGCAGCAATGCTCGCCTCTGTTTTTTCAAGAACAATGATAATGAGCTTTGTCAGGTTTGCTATGCGGATTGTTGTTTTTGTCTTGTTGTTATAAGATGATATACAAAATTTTTAGTAAGGTTCCACTCCATTATTCAACCGCTCTCAAGGTTTTAAGCTTGAAAATAGTCAACCTTAAAGTCAAAGCTTGAAGAACTGTTCCTTCTTTCAGCAGCAATGTCTCGCCTCAGTTTTCAATTAGTGAAAAAGGTTTATCTCCGGATCAAGTCAAACTAGAAGCTTTAAAAGGTTTCAAAATTCCTCAGAATGTCCATGAAGTAAGAGCGTTGCTTGGGTTCTATAACTACTTCAGAAATTCTCATTACGCGTTAGGTTTTCAAATATTATAAAAACCAATAATCTTTTTAAGAAAAATGTTCCCGTTTTCTTGGCAAGTTAGCGCAACAGACGTTATGACATTTGAAGAAATACTCTCCTACCGTATGCCCGAAAAGTGCAGAAATATCAAACTGGGCAACGATTTATTTTTTACAAAGCATTTATCATCAGTATTTGCAAAGTTACAATTAAAATTTTACGAACATTTCTCTCAAAAAATTGCCCAGCCAGCCATATTTACAGCCATAAGCGTGTAATTATTGCTGGATAATCTTTGTCCATTTATGGACAACCTCAGCCACTGCCACCTTCGTTATGTCTTTCAAAAGGCAGGACCAACAAGAAGCGATAATTTCTCCTTTTTCCGGGGAGAGCAGGAATGGTCGCAAGATTGGAAGGGAACTAGAAAATGTCTGTAGGAGGAAAGGGGGAAGATTGGGGTTTGTAATGCCGCGGTGGTCAAGCGCATCAAAATAAAGGTAAGAATTCAAAATTCTAAAGTAACCCTTTGCTAATATAAAATTGAGCGAAGATGGATTGTGCTAAGTAGTTAAATCTTTCCCCCTTTCTCCTACTCGAAAACAAATACAGCAGGCTTTGGATTAATCAAAAAAAAAAAAAAAAAAAGAAAAACTATAAACCCTTTTTGGTCCCTGGAAGGTGGCTGATTTATAAACCTGCCTTCTAGACGCTGCCGCCAAGATACTTGAATAATAAGAAGACTTACTTCCTTTGCTTCATAGTTTTTAAACACACGAAACTGAATCTTACAAGGAGACGAGGGATAAATTCAAGTTTCTTGGTGCTTCGAAATTTAATTTCCAAGTGAGGTTATAATTTAAAATGTCATTTCGAAATGTCCTCCTCGGCTTCACGGATTAGAGAGAGTCGCCCCCCCCCCTAGCATATAGTAATAACGGCTTGAACAGACCAGGTGCGTGTCTGGGACCACTTTGGAGAAAAGGCCACTTTATACAGCGTTGCCACAGGGAATCAAGATTGAAGATGGACCATGAATTAAACGACATTATTATTTTGAGTTGGAAAAAGAGTATATAGGTTTTTTTTAGCCTTAATTTGAAGCTCTGTGCGTACTTAAATGTGTTAATTGGTTATTATTCATAAAAATATGAAATTTTTTCTCTAAAAATTATTCTTTTCAAAATAACAAATTATCATCATGTAACTATGTAAAATGTGTACTTGTAATTTGGCACAGTCTGTATTACTAATTTTTTTTTTTTTTTTAAATATATATATAATTTATAAGTTTGGCAACGTTGGTCTTTTTGTAATTTTTTATATAAAAAAAAAAAAAAAAAAAAGAAAAAATTCAAATTAGTTTCGGATAATCACTTGGGTCTGATGCAGCTTTTTCTTACTAGGAAATAAACAATAAAAATAAATAAATAAAAAAAATAAAAAAAAAAAATGCAAAAAAAATCTAGAAATTTTATTTGGAGAAGAAAATGTAAAAAATATATATATATAAATTTTTATATAGTATATTTATTGGCATTCTATATACTGTAATTTGTGGGACAATATTACTTTTGCCTTATAACAATATTTTTATCATTGGTTTTTATGTTCTATAAAATTAATTTTTTAAAAATTATTATATATATATATATATATATATATATATATATATATATATATATATATATATATATATATATATATATATATATATATATATATATATATATATATATATATTTATATATATATATATATATATATATATATGATATATAAACTATTTATTTGTGGATTTATCTATACTGCAATAGTATAGATTTATTTTTGACTAAATTTTTGTTTTTTTTTCTTGTGCTTGTATAAAATAATATATATTCCATTTATAGTTTTCATTATATTCATAAATAGATATTTAGATAGTTTAAAATAAATATCTTTATTTAAAGAAGTGTGTGTGCTATAAAATAATTATTAAATATTCAACTTTTGAATCATGTCCGTTGTTTCTCGGACTTTTAAACTTCATTTTTAGAACGACGTATACTAGACATTGCAACTTATTAATCTTACAAAACAAAAAAAAACAAAAAACAAAAAAAAACTGACGGCTCATAAAACAAAACAGGTCCTAATATTTTTGAATCATGTCCCGTCACCACTTAACTTCATTGTTAGTATCATATACTGCAATATATTGAAAAAAAAATCCAAAACTGACGGAGTAAATTGCTGGAAACGATTTTTAGTGCATAGTACTCTAGCATAATTGTAGTTAATTGATCTTTAATGTTCATAATATTGTGGAGTAAGGTTTTTTTTATTTTTTTTATTTTATTTTTTTAAACAATCCAAAATGCGAAAATAGATACAAATAAATAGAAAGAATAGTAAATATGTAAAATTACATTATATATATACATTAATAAAGGTTTTAGCCCCCCTTAGTTTTAATATTAATATAGATTTCATCTTTTGATTTTAATTAAATTCTTCTTAATTTTATGAAAATGTATGAATGAAGAAGCGTGTCGTAATCGCAAGCTGTGGCTAGCTGTATATCAAACTTATGAATACAAGTGAGTATTAAGAAAATAAATAAATAAATATATTGAAACCAAGTTCTTATTCTTATATAGCAATTTTAAGATTACTACTACTACTACTACTACTACTACTACTACTTACTATACTATCTACTGAGCGTACTATCTCACTTACACTTAATAATAATAATATACTTACTTTATAATATTAACAATAATAAGTATATATTATAATAATAGAATAATAGTGAAATAAATAATTAATGAGATGGAAATAAATATATATATGAATAATAATACACTTTAACAATAGAATTGATGGATGAATGAGTAACTAATAATAATTGATAATGATGATAATGGTAATATTAATAATAATAATGATAATTATAATAATGATAATGATAATAATGCTAATAATAATAATGGTATAATACTTGACTCACATCTTTGAAGTCTGATTCAATCCTTCATGTGAATCCGAGGGAAAAACTTCCAACAAAGTTCTCCTCAATTAGGGCAATGCTCGTTAGGTACCAACTTAATAAAAAAAATGAGTAAAATAATAAACACAATTTTCGAATATCCAGAAAAGTTATATCCTTTCTTCATTCAAATGAATCCTACTTAAGAAAACACTTGGGAACATCCTATATTTTGTCAACCAGACATCGAACTAATAGTTACGCCACTGGGCTAAAATGAACTTATATTTTGTCTACCAGACATTGAACTAATAGTTACGCCAATGGGCAAAACTGAACTTATATTTTGTCTACCAGACATTGAACTAATAGTTATGCCACTGGGCTAACATGAACTTTAGTTATTAATCATAAAATTACATTTTTTATTTAAAAAAAATAACCTCTTTAAATTTTAGAGAAGCAAAACATGGCAAGTATAATTTCAACAAATGCTCTAAGCTACTAATTTACATTTTAGACATTTTTTTAATATAATTTTTTTTATATATATATATATTCAATTGTGAGAACAATGTAGTGAATCACATAAAGGAAGAAATCATCGATAAATGTCATATACATCATATATCCGCATCCGCATCCGCATCCGCATTTGGACTATTCCAAAGAATCGCATCCTGGTAAACGCGTATAAATGAGATTAATAAAGTAAATGAAAATGTTTTCATAATAATAATAATAATAATGTTTTTTTGGTTATAATCAACTTTCCACTACCGTAGGGCTATGATCAGAGAGACAACTCAGGTTGTTTCTTTCTCCCTTCCGGTCCCTAGGTAGCAATTACCTAGGATGGGGCAATGGTAGAGAGGCTTGAACTTTTAAATAAATAAGAATTGTTCATAGGGTTTTCTTCTCAATGCAAAAGAATATTCAGATTTTTTTTCCCCGGTTTACACATCCGCATCGGGGGATGCAAAATTCACATCCGTTACATACACACACACAGAGATACACACCACACACATATATATATATATATATATATATATATATATATATATATATATATATATATATATATATATATATATATATATATATATATATATATATATATATATATATATATATATATAGGTAGAGGAGCTCACTTGAAGAGATGGAAGTACTTCCCATTGAGCTTATGGTGTGTAAGGTATTTCCCATGACATCCAGTGCGCAATTGTTCGTTTTTCTCTTTTGCGTTCATATACACACTCCTCTTCCAGACAACACCTTACAGGCATTACCTTATATTCCTATGTGTGTGGGGGGAAAATGAATTGCTCACAGCGTTTGCTCTGAGCGTCGAAGAACGACTAAAGACAGTGTTGGTTGGGTTGGCTACCCACTACCACTTATCTCTTACTAGCTATGCTTTTGCAGGCCTCGGACATGATCGTGATAGCCATAAGTGACCATGTATCCTTCGACGAAATTGTATGAATTGTTTGGGTACATGGAATGTCAGAGGAATAAATGTCGAGGAGAAGAGGAGAGAGGTGATGGATGCATTTAAAAAGGGGAAATTTGATTTGCTCGCTGTAACTGAAACAAAGATGAAAGGAAATGGGGTTGAAGGTAAGTGGTGTGGTGTGTGAAATGTGTTTGAATAAAACGAAGGAATGAGAGGGAGAGAGAAGGAGTTGCGATTTTGATGAGTGACATTTGCACAAAGGTATGGTAGATTTTTTTTGTTTGAGTACTAAAATTCTAATGGTTAAATTTAAGTTTGAAAAGGTCAAGTTATGTGTCGTTGTATCATATGTTCCGTCTGAGGGTGATGTCGAGAAGAATGCGACTTTCTGGGATAATATGAATGATGTTTTGGATGAGGTGAGTAGAAGCTTCAGATTGGTTGTGTTGGGTGACCTAAATGTGTATGAGGTGATCAAAAAAAGGATGGTATAACAGGTGGTTTTGGGGTGTCGGGAGAAAATGAAAATGGTATAGGAGGGTGATTGATTTCTGTGAGGAAAGAGGTATGTGTGTGAAAGTAATACTTTCTACAAGAGTACATTCATGCTAGATTTGGGTAGAGATGGTATCGAAAGCGAAAAATATGATTGAATTTGTGTTGGTGAAGAAGGAGATGTTGAAGTATGATGGATGTTAAATCATGGGGTGAGGGGGCTGAGTGATGGGATTATCGGATCGTATGTTGTATTATGAAAGATGAAAGTGGTGCGGACTTGGATGGAGCAGGAAAAAAGTAAAGGAAAAGCGGTGAAGTGTCAATATTAAATATCGTGACTTTCAGATAATAAGGAAAAAAATTAAAGTGCTAAAATTGTCACATTATTGCCGCCAGATGAAACTGAACAAATCTTCAAACAAGTGAAGGAAGCGGTTCAAAGAAATTACGTGGATGTGCAAAGTAGAAAGTAAGTCTCAACAGCAAATGTGTGGTGGAATGAAGAGGTGGTAAGCGGTTATAGAAATGCAAAGTGCTTGGTTAAATAAATGATAAGGAGTCTCAAAAGTGTTTAGAAATTAAGAATGGATAAATAGGAAGGAAATGAACAGTTCAAGGGATGGATGGAACTTTAAAGGAATAAAGAAGCTCGAAGAGCCTGAAAGGTTGAGAATAAGAAGAAGGGGCAAGATAAAATAGGGATGGTGCTTTCGTAAATAATGTGATGAAATGGATGTGGGAGAGTGTGGAGGAACACTTCGAAAAGCTCTTCATAACATTGACAGCAATGTAAAGAGGTGATGGTGAATGTTTGTGTAGGTTTGATGGTTTAAGTAAAATAGGTATTTTGAGGATGAATTAATTAGTAGAGAGGAGGAGGTAATGGTAGGGTGAGAAAGTTGAAGAATGATAAAATCTGCAGGTATTGATGAAATTACTGGTGTAATGATCAAGAACAGATGAGGGATGGTGATTGAATGGATCTGGAAGATGTAACAAAGCGTTTATGGAGGAATTGAGTTTCAAGGGTTTGGAAGCAATTCCCATG
>JABUQX010027992.1:15000-17500 GCA_015478945.1 Trachelipus rathkii
TATATACTAATATATATATATATTATATAATATATATATATATATATATATATATATAATATATATATATATAATATATTATATATAATATAATTATATATATATAATATATATATAATATATATATATATGACTTCACGATAACGAGTGCAACTAACAACATACGGCTTGTAAGCTTAATTAAGGGGAGACTTTATCCTCGGACCCTCTACTTTTTGAAATTAAATCAAAGTTTCCACATTTTTTTTATCTGATTTTATAGATTATTAGATAATTCCTCCTGAACATCAATGGTGCAGAATTTTTTTTTTTTAATTCTCTAAATGGTTTTTAGATACAGAAATTTATTTAGAGAGGTGTCGAAGTAAAAAATTTCAATTCCAGTCAAAATGAATAACACGTGATCAGAATAAGAAATTAAAGAAGAAAGTGTTATATTTTATTTATAGAAAATCTATTTTTTTTTCAATAATTCTTCCAACCTCAACCACCATGTCTTCGGATTTTACTCAGTCAAATAAATGAAATCGAAGCCGGAGCCGGAGCCGAAGAAGGTCGGAAGCCGGAGGCCGGAGCTTGTGCTGGTGCCGGGTGCCGGGCCAGATCCTGGGTTATAATTTTTTTTTTTTTTCAAAGAAAAATAATCTCGGAAATTAAAAAAATTGATTGCCCAGAAAACGTTACTAACAATTTTCAATAGTGGCAGAACCTTAGTCGGATCCGGAGCCGGATCCAGAGCGGAGTCGAAGCCAGAGCAGGTGTCGGGAGCCGGAGCCGAGGCCGAGCATGAAATTTTTCAAAAAAATATTTTTTTTTAGGTAGAAAAATTTATATTGTCCAGAAGATCACGTGCGAACAGTTATCAAATAGTGCGAAAGCCTTAGTCGGATAACGGAGCAGAAACGAAAACCATAACCGTGAAACTCCGGAGCCGGATCCCTTGGTATGGAATTTTTTTCCGCGAATATTTTTTTTTGGTGAGAAAATTGTTAATTGTCAGAAAGACGTGCGAAACAATTTTCAAAAAATGCCAGAACCTTCGCCGGCATCCGGAGCCGAAGGTCCGAATCAAGAGCCGAAATACGGATCCGGATCGGACCTGGGATATGGAAAATTTTCTTCAGAAAAATATTTTTTTTAAGGTGAAAAATTTTAATTTCAAGAAGACGTGCTGAGCAATGTTCAAATTGTGTAGAAACATTAGTCGGATCCGGAGCCGAAGCTGAAGTCGTATCCGGAGCCGTATCCGGAGCCGGATACTGGGGTAATTGAATTTTTTTTCGGGAAATATTTTTTTTTGGTGAAAAACTTTGTCAGAAGGGACGTGCTGAACAATTTTTCAAATAGTGCAGAAACTCTTAGTCGAATCGCGGAGCCGAAGTCTGAAGTCGGTAGCCAGATCCGGATGTCCGTAATCCGGATGCCTGGTATAATTTTTCTTCAGAAAATATTTTTTGAGGTGAAAAATTTTAATTTCAAGAAGACGTGCTGAAACATGTTCAAAAATAGTCTAGAAACAATTAGTCGGATCCCGCCATATCCGGCCGGAAGCCGGAATCCGGAGAACCTTGATCCTGGGTTATGAATTTTTTTCGGGAAATATTTTTTGGTAAGAAAGATTTATTGTCAGAAGACGTGCCGAACAATTTTTAAATAGGGCAGAAACCTTAGTCGGAGCGGATACCGGAACCGAAGCTGAGTCGGAACCGGATCCGGAAATCCGGTCCTGGTTGAATTTTCTTCAGAAAATATTTTTTAGGTGAAAAATTTTTTTCAAGAAGACGTGCGATCAATGTTCAATAGTGGAGAAACATTAGTCGGATCCGGAGCGAAGCCGAAGTCGCATCCGGAGCCGTATCCGGAGCCAGATCCCTGGGTATGAATTTTTTTCTGGAAATTTTTTTTTTTGGTTAAAAAATTTATTGTCAGAAAACGGTGCTAAGCAATTTTCAAATAGTGCAAGAACCTTAATTCGGATCCGGAGCTGAAGCCGGAGTCCGGAGCCGGATCCGGATTCTGGGTATAATTTTGGAGCCGGAGCCGGACCCTGGGTATGAATTTTCTTCAGAAAAATATTTCTTGAGGTTGAAAATCTTATTTCAGAAAGACAGAGTGCTGAACAGTATGTTCAAATAATCTAGAAACATTAGTCGGAATCCGGTGGATTAGATGCCGAATCGTATCCCCCGGAACCGTATCCGGAGGCCGGATCCTGGTATGAATTTTTTTCGGGAAATATTTTTTTTGGTGTGTTGAAAAAATTTATTGTCAGAAGACGGTGCCGAACAATTTTTCAAATAGTGCACCGGAAACACTTCGGCCGGATCCGGCAGCCGTGAAGCCGAAGTTCAAGAGGCCGAATCCGGAATCCGGATTCTGGGTAATGAATTTTGCTCAGAAATATTTTTTTAGGTGAAAAAAATTTATTTCCAAAGAAAAGTTTGCAATGTTCATATAGTGTAGAAACATTAGTCCGATGGAGGGGAAGCCAAAGTCGTAT
>JABUQX010027992.1:22500-25000 GCA_015478945.1 Trachelipus rathkii
CACTACTCAGTATCGGAATCAGATAATTCTTGATAATATCGGTATCAATAAAAAATAACCGATACTCATCCGATACCGATACCAAAATCATATGATTAAATAATTAGAAATTTAGCTTTAATTTAAAGTAAAATTTAAAATTACGTGAGAATTAACTGCTAATGTTTTTTTTTACCAAGTTGTGGTTGCTAACTACACCTTTAATGTAATAAAACTGGTATTGGTATCGATGTCGGTACTTGATATCGGTAATTCCGAGGTATCGATACTTGGTTTCGGAAACGGTATCGGTACTCGGTATTGACCAAACTGAAAAGTTTGGTATCGATATGGTATCGCCTCCATTCCTGTTTATATATATATATATATATATATATATTATATATATATATTATATATAATATATAGGTATATATAATATAAATTTATATAATATATATAATATATAATATATATATAATATCTATTATTATATATTATTATATATATATATATATATATATATATATATATATATATACGGTCTCGAACAAATTCAATTTGGGAATAAGAAAATGTTACAATAGAAGCAACAGCGCCTGAATAATGTTGTTTTATTTATTTATTTTTCATTTTTATGTTATTTTTTTTTATTTCAAATAAAAGATTTCAACAAAAGAGCAACTACATATTTAGGCAAGAATATATATATATATATATTATATATATATAATATATATATATATATAATATATTAATATAATAATATATTATATATATCATAATTATATATATATATATATAATATATATATATATATATATTATATATATATATATAGGATATATATATAAATATATATATATATATATCTATTATATATATGTATATATATATACCGGTATATATATATATATATATATTATATATATATAATATATATATATATATATATATATATATATATATATATATATATATATATATATATATATATATATATATATATATATATATATATATTGCAAGGCATACAGTTCATGCCTATAAATATGTCTATACGCCACAATAAGTAGTAGCTGGCAGTAATATGAATTGTATTACAGGATGTTGGAACAAAATAATCGTTTTACCAAATATTATTTTTAAAATCTGAACTGAATATGGATTCAGATGCTGAAATAAAGATTCTTATGTCTCTATTTATATACTGCTTAGATTTCTTGGCACGTTTGAAGCCATTGATATCATCTTAATATAATTTGCACAGCGATTTAGAAAACTTGCGATATCATGCTTATATACAAGCAGCTTAAGGAAACATATGATTCAAAAGAAATCTACTTTAAAAATATTAAATAAAGATGAAAATTTGAATTTTAGAAAACGATTTTGCTTCTATTGTAACATGGAAATTTGATCTTAGATATTACATTCTACCTTTTTTTCTTTCTCGAATGATAAATTTAATAGTTTATTTATTATTATTTTGGTGCAATCGGTATAGCGACAGAATCACAGGGCACAGCACAGGTTCAATCCCTTATCCAGATCCTAGGTAGAAAATACCTAGAGTAGAGTTGTGGCTCGTGAGGTGGGAACTTTAATTTTTTTTTTTTTAGCACTTACGTGCATTATACACTCTCTCTCTCTCTCTCTCTCTCTCTCTATATATATATATATATATATATATTATATATATATATATATATATATATATATATATATATATTATATATATATATATATATATATATATATATATATATATTATATATATTATATATATATATATATATATATATATATATATATATATATATATATATATATATATATATATATCCGGAGTAGTTCTTCTCATAACTCTTCATGAAAGTGTGAGTGAAGGATTACTTAGCTCTTCCGCTCTCACTCACTTTCTAATCTCTTTATTTAGCTCTTCCGCTCTCTCTCAATCCCTAATCTCATTTTTGGTGGTCGGAAAATAGCTTCAACTCTTTTATACTATGGCTATTAAAAGGGACACTAATCTTCTATACTCTTTATTCACATAACTCCTCATCTTTCCACATAGTCTCATCCTTTCTCCCTTCACCACTTTCACCCAAAACTTCCAATTATGCTCATTCTTAAGTCCGAAACAATTTGCATTTTTCTTTACCTTTTTTAGGTAATTGGCGTAGTCTGACAAAATATCGATATTTTTTCTGATAATTGTATTTTTTAATGTCTTTCGTCCCCAAATAAGCTTACTAAAAAAGCTCTGCCAAATCTTTCTCATATATAAATATATTAACTCTACCGAATTTTTTATGTTTAAATTCGGTTTAGAACCTATTAAGTTTTGGTTATAAGTTTTGTTAAGCATACACAGAAAATCTGTGTCTACTTACTGATTTTTCGAACGTTAAAAAAAATTATATATGAAAACAACGAATAACATTGCGTATAAATATATCGTATATGTGGCAATTTTTAATTAACAACCTGTGGCAAAGTTGCTTCATAGTTCATACCC
>JABUQX010027992.1:30000-42500 GCA_015478945.1 Trachelipus rathkii
GCGTTCCAGTTCCAAAGTGCAAACTGGAGCTTCTTTCATGAGTTCCAGTTCCGAAGTGCAAACACGAAAACCATCAAAGCGAAAGGCGGCTCAAATAAGGGAATTCAAAGAGCAAATAAAGATGAAAGTAAAGTGGAAGGACTTCTAAATAATCTGAAATATTATATACATAAAATAACAAGTTGTTTGGCACAGAGTATTACACAAACCTACTCCAGCCGAGTCCACGTTCCACATTTAATAATAATAATAAATAATAATAATAATAATAATAATATAATAAATAATAATATAAATAAATAATAATAATAATTAAAGCAGAAAATAGAAAAGTTTATTAAAAATGTAAAAAAATAATAAAAAAAAAATTAGGGGGCTCGAGCCGACGGGGGACAGAGGGGGGACGTTTTCCATACCCTGTAGGGGAGGGGCGGAGGAACCCCCGCGACACCCAAATACCAAAGAACGGGTGAGTTCCGGAGACGACGCTCCCCGGCAGGGGGGAAACATAGTCTTTCCTACGCCTGTTCGTTTCCCCTGGAATGAGCCGAAGGAGACCCCGAACTCCTGCCAATCTTATTATTTGCGTTTACTTAGGGTTTTCCTTTAGTTTAAAAAAAAAAATTAAAAACTGACGGAGGTCGTAAAACGTAACAGGTCCTATTATATTTTTTGAATCATGTTCCGTACAACCACTTATTAATTTTATTGTTAGGATTATATACTGAATATATTAAAAAAAAAACAAAAAAAAATATCAAAACTGACGGAGTCGTAAAACATAAAGTCAGAAAAAATTAATGATAATAAATAATTTTTCCCATGAACAGAGACAAAACGGTTAGGTATACAAACAGGTAATGTAAATACAATATGTGTATCTTGCCCAAATTTTCACAGCATAATATTATACTTGAGGAAGACACACACACACACCACACACACACACACACACACACACACACACACACACACACACACACACACACAACACACACACACAATCACACACACATTTTATTTAGATTATCTGTTTGTATACCCAACCGTTTTGTCTCTGCTCACGGGAAAATTAATTTGTTTTGTAATTTTTTCCATGTTTACATATGAACAGTGTCAAAACTGAACGTAACAGACAAAAACCAATACGAATTTTTAATTCAGCACAACAAGAATACATAAGAACGAGTATCGTCGGATCATAGACAAGAGAAAAAAAATGTAAAATCTGTTAACATGTGAATTATCAAAAGTAAAACTTGATTTCTTCTTAAGCAATTGGACATAAGGCAATTTTATTTAAAAATTTATCTCAAGGTGTATTTCGCATTATTAGTAAAAGAGGTTTATAAAATAGACCAGAATCAAAATTTGTTTTCAAGGAAAGCCTTCCACGTGCTACGAGGTCGTAAAGAGATCAAAAAATCATGTCACGCATTTTCTCTTTCATCGCCTCTAACTTTTTTAATAACTTTTTTAATTTAATCTCTACATTTCGCCTTTCATACACGTCTAAATTCTGACATGCTTTTCATTTCTTATTAATAAATATTACGCCCACAAATAACCAAAATCCAACATAATTATAATTAAATGAATTAACCGCATCAAGGCATAATCGTAAACTCCTTTCTGGAGAACCAAGGTAAACCTCCCCATACCCCGCAATGTAAATACACATACACACACAAAATAAACAAATATACACATCCTTCATTATTAAGAAAATTATCTAAACCCTTCCCCCCCCAACTATGTGCAATCGATGAATCACTGAAAGCATCCCAAGAACGAATCAATAAAACCAAAATGATTCATTCAGTCATCGCCTCTCTCTCAATGGATAAAATTACCATTTTTGCCTCTTCTCATTTTATTAATCTGTCAATCACAACGTTAAATTTATTACTCACACACAGGTTAATCTTTACAACTTCAGCAGTCAATTTTATAGCTGCTGCCTTTATATATATATATATATATATATATATATATATATATATATATATATATATAGGGGTGTATATATATATATATATATATTATATATATTTTTTTATATATAGTATATATATATATATATATATATATATATCTCATTTAAAAAATTTGTCAATTTTGAAGTACCTCCATTCTTTCAATACATCCAATATCTCCACATGTTGCTTCCTTACACTTTTTAATTTCAGCATACATTTGTTGCCACTAATACAACAACAACAACAACAACAACAACAACAACAAACAACAACAAACAACAACAAGAACAGGAAGAAGGGAGAAGGAAAGGAAGGAAGGAAGAAAGGAGGAAGAAAGAAGAAGAAGAAGAAGAAGAAGAAGAAGAAGAAGAAGAAGAAGAAGAAGAAGAAGAAGAAGAAAAAGAAGAAGAAGAAGAAGAAGAAGAAGAAGAAGAAGAAGATAATTTAGTTAGAGTCTAACTTTGCAAAGAAAGCTTTTTCTTATTGGTCTATTTACTAAAATATTTTAATATATTACCTTCAAAAATTCAAGAAAATGCTTATATATATATATATATATATATATATATATAAAATATGTTATACATAATATATTATATATATATATTATAATATATATATATATATAATATATATATATATAAATTATATATAAATATATATATTATATATAAAATATATATATTTTTATATATTACAAATAAATATATATATATATATATATATATATATATATATATAACTATATATATATATATATATATATATATATATATATATATATACTCTATATATATATATATATATACTAATTACCGTTATATATATTATATAACGTAAATATATATATATAATATATATATATATATATATATATATATATATATATATATAATAATATATATTATATATATAGTATAAATACGTATATATATATATATATATATACATAACTCTGGACAATGCTCCTACGACAGGAATTTATAGCATTGCATGATGAGGACTCCGTCTCCTCCTCTTCTTCGATCCTGGCTTGAATTTAAGACAAGAAAATCCGCTTTTTCCGTCATTTGGAGCACAAAAATATATAGAAATAATTATATAAAAATAAAAGTTTTTCAAAATATAGTAAAATGTTAGTACGTGCTAAGTAAAAAATAAATTACAAAAAAAAAAAAAAAGTTTTAAAGCTTTAAGACGAAATAAGTAGATCTATCGAAGTAATTACGGCGTGTACTGAAGTGATTCATATGACCACTTTACAAACATTTTATACTTCAGATAAATAAAGGAAATCTTACATCTGGACCAATTATATGTCAAAGCGCTACAGGATATCTGAAGTTATAGAAATTTCAAATTATCTTATCATACATTGATAAATTCTGCACAACCATCAACACAAGTCACAATAAAATTAAATAAATTGAAGGTGTATATATTTTCAAATTGCTTTCACTAAAAGTGCAACAGATGTAGGATAGTCATTCCCTGTTAATAGAACGCAAAAGAAATGGGATGGACTCAATACATAGAAGAACCATATATTGTAAATTGAGAAGTGCTTTATTCCGAAAGCAAATATATAGTCGAGTAAAAACCATTCAAGCGACCCACCACTTGTTCCTATGCATCAAAGTCACTTCAAGCAATTGTTGTGCCAAGAACGACTGAGTCGGACAATATATATAATTTGGTTTGGACTTTTGCTCTTTCTTTCTTTTTTTTTATTTCTTTATTTGCTTTTTTTGAAGACATGTGGTACACAAATAACCGTAGAGATATATAAGAGTTAGTTGACTCTCTCTCTCTCTCTCTCTCTCTCCTCTCTATATATATATATATCTCTATCTATATATATATATATATATATATATATATATATATATATAATATATATATATATATAATATATATATATATATATATATAATATATATATAGTCTCTGCCTTCATATATACATTCGTCTTCAAATTTCAGAAACTCACGCAACTTATATTTCATGTTATCGTGCAAAATCTCTTCTCTTGACAATAAAAACTTTTTTTCTCAAAAGAAAATGTAATACTTTTATCTGGTTCCACTTCACTTCCTCACGTCCTTTCAGGAATTTTGGGGAAAAAAATGTCAACTCCATCGTTGCTTCTTCCTCCTTTAATATCTTCCTGTGGCACAACTGAGTTTTACCATCTGATAAAAGTTGAACTCTTCTGTCAAACCTTTGCCTCTAATTCCACTTTAGACAACTCCGGTGCTGTTCCTTCCCCTTCTCAAACCCCCTCCAACTCATAAGCCTAACATCTTAATTTCTTCTGAAGACCTTATTTACGATCTCTCTGAGCATAACACTAAGAAGGAGTAGGTGCTGATGGTATTCCTCCTATGATTCTCAAAACTTGTGCTTTCGAGCATGTACCTTACCTTAGTTAACTATTTCCTCTCTGTCTATCTACTTCGACCATCGCTTCCTGCTGGAAACCGAGGTTGGCAATAAAAACCCAACCTCAACCAAAAAACAAAAAAAGTTCACCTAATAAAAGCCAATATAATTCACCTAAGCCACCCAATAAAACCCATTGCTATATTTTTTGTAATTTTGAGAAAATCAAATTAATAATTGAATTATATATATATATATATATATATATATATATATATATATTATATATATATATATATATATATATATATAATATATATATATATAATATATATATGATATATATATATATATATGGTATATAGTGGTTATTTATTTATGTATTTTACTTACTATATATAGATATTTATATTAATATGATGTTTTTTTATAGTACGTTGGGTGGGGTTGTATTTATTTAGTATATTAGTATAATTATGTTTGATATAGATAATTATATTATATATTATATATTATTAGTAGTTATTATATATAAGTTATTATTATTTATATATATATACTTTATTATACGGTATACAAGTTTTTATTTATCACTATCATAATAATTTTCCACTTGTGTTTTTAAGTTGATTTATCAAGTATAACTGTATAATAAATATATTACAGCTTCTATGACTCATTACAAATAAAACAATGAACTATTCTAATTTAAGTGTTCTTTGTATTTTGCGAATTTAGGAAAATTTAGTAATAATATTTGTTTGTGTACCATATGCTATAATTTTAAAAGCAATTAGTTTGTTTTCTCTTAATTTCAAGTATATGGGTAATATGTTGGTAATATCGTTATACACATAGGTATATATTTTGGGGTAATAATGCAAAAAGAATTCTGGACTCCTTACATTTTCTCTATATTAATATTCTGGGACGCCTTACCTAATTAATATTCTTAGAACAATAAAACTGAATAGGTTCTTAGTTGTGAAACATAATTTTCATTTATAATAAGTATCTAGAGTCAAAAATGATTCATAAAAGCAATTTTAGTAAATTTTTTGTTATCATTTTTATGGATTTCAAAATAAATATTTTGAAGAAAAAAACAAAAACAAAACAAAAACAAAATCAAGCCCAATAAAGAACCAAAAAGGCATAAATAAAACCAATTGGAATATTTTATTTAAAAAAAACAAAAAAAACTAATTTTTGCCAACCTTACTGGAAAGGTGGGCTCCTTCAGCCTATGCAATAAGGAGACTCCTCCCAATCCTTAAACTCTCGTCCTGTCGCATTAGCCTCCGTTCTTTCTAAAGTTTTCCTTAAGAGGAAGAAGATTTCAATTGTTCTAATCTTATCTCTGATGCCAGTTTGGCTTTCGCCAGAAACGTTCCCCTACCTTCTGATGTGGATCTTCTTTCAATTCTCTATGATTCTTGGTCCGTAGCTCTTCGGCATTTTGCTGAACCTTTTATCGTGGCGTTAGACTTATCGAAAGCATTCGATACAGTCTGGGACAAACCTTTCATTTCTAAATTTCCTTCCTTCTGTATCTATCATTCTCTCTGATTTCCTTTCCTGTTGCTCTACAGCAGCAGTTATAGACGGTCTCCGTTCAGTCATTAAATTTAAAATAGTGGTCTTCCTCAAGGTTCTGTCCTATCTCCAACTCTCTTTCAACTTTCATTAATGACCTTCTCTCTGTTACTTCTTAACCCATCCCTTCACATGCTGATGACTCCACCCATCATCACTCCTGTCACTTTGAAAGGTGTTCCACCAACAGCGAGTAGTTCCCGCTAGAAGGACGCCTCGGCCTTGGAGCAAATATCCTCTGATCTTTCTTGAATTTCTAATTGGGGCATTGAAAACATGGTTATTTTCAATGCCTCAAAAATTCAGTTCCTTCCTTTTATTACTCGACATAATCTTCAGCACAACTAACTACAATATCTTCTCCGAAACCACACAACTCAAACCTTCTTCTGTTCTTAATATTCCTGCTGTTTGTCTTTCTTGTGACCTTTCTTGGAAGGATCACATTACTTCTCTCTCTCTCTAAACAAGCTTCTAAGAGGTTGGGTGTTCTGAAGCGCCTTCAGAATTTCTTCTTTCTTTATAGGGATATCATGTCGTTCGCTCCTGTATGGAGTATACTTCACACATCTGGAGTGATCTCACTTACATAGCTTTTCTTGAAAAGGTAGAGTCTATGACTTTCCGTCTTATCAATTCTCCTGATCTCACTAACTCTCTAGTCTCTTTTTGGCCTTGGAACAATGTTGCGATATTTTTTTTATTTTTTTTGAGTTAACGCCGCCGCTCGCAGCAGAACCCTAATGCCCGAGCAAGACGGAGCCAAAATGAGAACAGCTCACGCTCACACTCATAAGCCCGACCAGTGACGAACCCGGGTCTCTCGCTTAGTTGGGCGAGTGCTTTACCGTTGAGCTACCGGGCGCTATTATGGCGTTATATATATATATAATATATATATATATATATATTATATATATATAATACTATATATATATATATATATATTATATATATATATATAATATATATTATATATATAAGATATATATAGAGAGAGAGAGAGACGAGAGAGAGAGAGAGAGAGTATGCAACTTGCACCTTAAATATGATTGAGTCAATAATTGATGAACAACAAGGTATATTTGGAAGACTGATTTTTCGAACATAAAATGAAATAATAAAAATATTTTCCCCGAGCTCCACCTTCTTCTTCCCATCAATTACATCAACTATCTTCGGTGCCTTCGCCCCGGAGGCATTCTTGACAGGAAAATTCAGTTTTCTGAAAAAGGAAAAGCTTCGGGAAAGTATAGCTTTTTTTTTTTTTCGAAGGAGTAGTTCTTGTGTATAACATTTTCTGCTGTTGTGATGTCTTAACCACTGGTAAATGTATATTACAAAACTAGGAACAAAACCTTCTGTATTCAACTTTCAATATATTATATACTTATAAATATATATATAATATATATATCTATATATATATAATATATATAATATATAATATACTATATATATATATATATTATATATATATATATATATATATATATATATATATATATATTATATTATAATAATAATATAATAATATATATATATATATATATATATATATATAATTATATATATATATATATATATATATATATATATATATATATATAATATATATTAATATAAGAGAGAGAGAGAGAGAGAGAAAAAGAGAAGAGTATGTAGTAAGGAGATGCGAGTATGGGAGGAGAGGGAGGTTTGTGATTAGTTGTTCGTGATTGGGAAGTAGAGAGCGTGGTTTAGCTGTCGGGATGGAGTGAGAATGCTATTGGTAGGAGACTGTAGATTGCAGAGAGAGAGAGAGAGATCGCAATGTAATCTGAGAGATTGAGATGAGATTTCATTTTTATTTCATTTTTTCATTTCTTTTGGGGCGCTTCTTTATATTAATGGTTTACTTTACATCAATGTCTTCGGCTATTTGTGCAATGTTGGGAGGCTAGACTGATATAGTCAAGTATAAATCATATATAATTAAAATCTCAAGTCGAACCAAGGATAAAATAAGAATCCAATCAGTATTTCAATACAATAAATAAGTGAGACAACATAAAAGTACATTCCTTCTCCCTATTATAAATATAAAAATTGAAATATTTATAAAAATTGGGACAAGTTTAATTTAATGGTGAAATTTAAGTTTAAAAAAAAGAAAATGCAAATAAAAAATGAAAAGATATATTTATTAAAAGAAAATTTGACAAGCTGCTGATGAACGTTCCTACTAGTAATTATAAAACACAATCATATGAAAAAAAAAAGAAGGTGATATAATTTGATTAAATAAATAATTTATAGAAAATTCTTGGAAAAAATAAAATAATAATTATAAAATAAGAATGAATACGTATCATGAATTTTATAAATAAAATGTAATTTATATTTATTATTTTCAATTATATCTTTATTTAAAAATATACTAATTTATTAATTTGGATTTATTTTATGTCCTTTGTTTTGAACGGAGTTTTATGTTCATTAATTATTAGGGTTTATCTTAATGTTCACTTTTTATTATCACTATACGAGTTCTTAGATTTGGTGATCAGTAATTAGTTGTGTTGATGACGGAGTACTGGATTTTTGTATTCTGCGGATGGGACATCTCACTGTTTTTGCACACTGCGAATTTTGGTGATGTATAGTATAAGAATATGTTTTTATTTTTGCAAATTCTTTATTTTATTAAGTTTAAAAAAGGGAGAGCTATATAGGATTAAAAGGAGGAGGAAGAAGATGACTAGGTGAGAGAGAGAGAGAGTAGAGATGAGAGATAGAAGAGATAGAGTAGTAGAGAGGAGAGAGATGAGAGAGAGTAGATGTAGTTCTAGTAAATCTTTACAGGTGGATTTAACTTTCTAACTCCTTCGTTTTATTACGTAAATTTGGGATGATTAGTCTTAAACGTCGAAAGCTAACTTCTTTTCAATTTTTATTTTATTTTCCAACCCAAATATGATTTATTTGATTATTGAAGTAATATATTTATTAGTATATAATTAAATATTATAATATTTTTAAAAAAATATTATTATAATATATTAAAATTAATATATAATATATATAATATATTTTTTATATATTATATTTTATATATATTATATATATATATATATATAATATATTTAATTTAAATATATAAATATATATATATTTTTATTCTTTATTTTATCTTATTTTACCTATTTTTTATATTTGTATATTTTATTCCTATTTATTATATATCAATTAAATTATATTATTCTTTTTTTTTATATATATATAATATATGTATTTATTTATATAATAATTTTATATTTATATATTAAATTTATATATATATATATATTTATTTATATTATAATATTTTATTATTTTATATAATAATATTTATATAGTTTATTATATATATATTTAATTATATATATATATTTATATATATATATATTATATATATTATATATATATATATATAATTATATTAATATGATGATCTTAATTAAATATTATAATATATGTATTTAGATGAGTAGGTTCATGTTTAATCTATGCACATATTATTACTATAGTTCTAAATATATAATATATATATATATATAATATGTGTTATGTGTGTATGATGTTTATATTTTTTTGTTTTGTGTTTTTTGGGGATATTCTAAAGCTGATTTATAGTCGAATGAATCAACTGTTGAAACTTTATTATCCTGGTTTTTCGGTGGTGGATATATG
The DNA here is from genome assembly GCA_015478945.1 of Trachelipus rathkii. Lineage (NCBI taxonomy): Eukaryota > Metazoa > Arthropoda > Malacostraca > Isopoda > Trachelipodidae > Trachelipus > Trachelipus rathkii. The sequence goes on from JABUQX010027992.1 coordinate 39,669, forward strand.
GTTATGTGTTTTTGGGACAGTAGTAGAGGGAATATATAGGAGTTAGAAAATTAAAAAGAGTAGGCAATAACTCTTAACACTTTTTTGTGTCGGAAGCTGTAGGTTTTAACCGTATTGAGTTGTCGTCAAGAACTCACAAATAATTTATGTTGGTTTTACATTCCCTCATGCATTTTTGCATGTGATATACAATGAACCATTCAAATTTCCAGAAGGGATATTATTATTCTTATCTTGTTTTTCTTTTTCATTTACTATATATAATATATATATGTTTTTATATTGTGGGTTTATGTATACTATGCGGATGGCACTATCATGATGTAATATTTACGTTATAAGTATTTTAATTTTTATACATATGTATGTAGTTGTAGGTTCAATTTTAATTTTTATTCTATTATATGCAGTTTAAGTTGAATTTTAATTTTAATTTATACACATATATTTTTTGTGTGTGTGTCTATTTTATATTATTATATATTATTATATTTTTTTATTTTATATTATATTTATATATATATATATATATATATATATTGACTATTATATAGGGTTGGAGGCACAATTTTCAGTGTTTTTTGGTGTGATTTTAACATATAGTAGGATTGGCGGGGTGATGGCACTAGTGCGGGGCTGTGATGTTACACACATTGAAACTAAGGTCTCGAATGTAGGTGGGTGGTGCTTCTTATAACTTCCGATGCGGTGTCGGATAAAATTTTCTGGCTCTCGGATCCAACCCAAATTAATTATAGAAATTTGATGGTAATTTTGTGGGTAGAGTAAGCCGCTTTTCTTTATAAGGGATGCAAAATTTCTCATGGATATTTATGAACTCTTATACATGAGGTTGACTTTTTTACTCATGAAGATTAAGTATTAGATTTTACCTTCCAATCTCTAACCTAGCTTAATCTTAATTTATTCTCTAGTTTTTCACTGACTCTCACCTCTCTAATTATATTATAATGCCTTTACATCAAATATATATATATTTATTTAATTATATATATATATATTTTGTCTTTCTGGCATAAAGTTCTTTTATTTGCTTCTTCTTCTGCTGTTTATGGTAGTAGTTAGGTGGTGTTTTATAATTGTTACTAATTTATATTTATATTGTGTAAATTGTTATCATTATTATTCGTTATTATTATTTATATATTTATTATCTTATTATTTATTATTTATTATTTATTATTAATTATTTATTAGATTATTATTTTATTATATTATTATTATTGGTGATTATTTTATTTTATTTTTTATTTCGCCAGTTTAGTTTATTTGTCATTATTTTTAATTATTTTAGTTAAGATCCCTATTACTACTTAATCATTTTTTAGAAATCTCTGGTACTCAGAGTGGTTGTATTATTTCATGATTTTCATTTTTTATTTTTTTTATTTTTTCATTTACTGTTTATTCTTTATTTATTTTATTTTATATTTTTATTTTTATCATTCATTATAAGTTCATATAGTTTTATGTTTATAACGTTATACTTATCTAATTTTAATAGTCTTAGTTTTAAATTTTTATTTTAGTCTATAGAAAAGATTGTTTTATACTCCATCTTTTAGTTCGTACGATGTCATGCAAACATGAAGTCGGCCTCCTGGGTATGGAGTTTTTGTTGGCACGTTCGCCTTTTATATATCATTATCATAATTAGAATTTTCCTAGGATTTAATCATTATACTAATCTCTCATATATAATTTTATATATTTTTTATTTTATTTATATTATATATTTTATATGTATAAATATTATTATTTATATAATATATATTATATATATATATATATATTATATAATATAATATATTATAATTATTATTTTATATTTATTATATATATAGTATAATATATGGGACGTTCATTTCGCTCCTAATTTACTAAAACTGATACTGATTGCTTCTCCCCTTATTCAGGGGTTTTAAATCTTCACTTGGAGGTTTAAGACATGTCAGTAGCCACTCAGTCCCTCTACTTTCACATGCAAAATATACTACAATTTGCTGCTTTGCACAGCCACACATTCTATCTTTTAAACAATTTAAACATTGAACTCGTTCATTCCTCACTCCCACACCAATTGTTGCTTGGGGGGTTAGCAGTCTCTGGTTCTGAGTTTAGCCCCGGTAATGAACAACTGGTTTGCACTTGTGTACGGAATTCATCTTAGGTAATTTCTGTAATATTTCTGGCGTTTATTCTAATTTACACATTATTGAACATCACCTCACCTCTTGTTTTTAACCAAAACTCATGTTTTTGAGCGCTTTTATAGCAAACCTTAATCTGTTTCCTCTTATTGCTTCCATCCTCATTTTCTTCCAAAGGCAAATGTCATTAAACATGTGCCCAACTATGCCTTTCTTCTCGCCTTATTAATTTGGGATCACATTCTACCTTAATTTCCGGCTATCTCTCTCTCTTTTATGAATAAATTAATCTGGTTTTTATATCTCCTAACTATATAGTGACTATCTAAACTTATTCAACTTCAACTTTCAAAACTATTTATTCTCTTGTCATTTCCTCTTTAAAACTCATTCGCTAATTTTGCTAAAGAATATATTTCATCCCCCAATTATATTGTTCTCCAACATCTTAAGAAAAAACTATAATTTAATTTATATAATTATAATTTTACAGAATTTTTATTTACACAAAAACTAATTTTATACTTTGACACTTAAAAAAAAAGGTGGGTGTTTCGTTCATACTTAGTTGAACTGACAATTACGTTCAAGAAGAATGAAATGATTCTGAGGAAGATTTAATAAAAAAAAAACAAAAACAAAAAAAAACAGAAAACGAAAA
>JABUQX010027992.1:47500-62125 GCA_015478945.1 Trachelipus rathkii
GAAGAAGGAACGAACCTGCCTTCATCCCCTCAACGATTAACAGCTCCCGACCGTTATCGGGCAGAAGTCGAAAGCGGTCCCACCAGAGACAAAGCAAGTCATTCCAATTATAGTTAGCGAAAAAGCGCAACGAAAGGCCCCCCAATCAGCCCGATCAAAGTGCCAGAGACAAACGCGTAGGGCAGGATGGAGCTGTTGGATGAAAGTATTAAAATTGAGAGATATAAGGTTGTGTCAGATTTACCGATAGGAGCGAAAGTGGTGTATTTAAAGGAGAGAAGGACTAGTGGTAAAACACAGGAAAAATGTGTTCAAGAATTGGTTTGGGACGATCCGGAATGTGTGTGGGTTCTTTAATTAGTTGCTCAGATCGTTGAGAATGCTGAATGAATTGGCCTCCTTCCCTCCTGGATTAGTCATCAGAAGACCCCAACACATTCCAGTGTTGTACGCACTGAAATCCCTAAATAGAGGACCTCAGTAATTTGGATGAGAAGATATAACAGTCTCGTGGAAAGTAGTAAGAATTTCAAAAAAGGCGTGAAAAATCTGTTTCTGTTAGAGAAACAGTAAGCAAAAAGCACAAGAATTATTTGTAGTAGAAAGGACAGAAAGATTTTAAGCCATAGAACATCGAAGTTAGGAGATTTCAGAATTCTCGAGACGTGTTATAAGGAGTGTTAGTTTACATAGGCACATACTCCACCCTCAGACGGAAATTATGAAATAAGTTGTAGTTGGACATACGTTAAATGAGTTAGAGGATGAAATTCTTAGCCATCTGAGTCTCAGACAAGAGCAAAAGGTTAGGGTTAGAATTAGAGAGGTGATATTCCACAGAGGCAAAGTTTGAGTTTAAGCCGCGGATGTTGATAAAGTCGATAGAAAGTCCGCGCCCGTGCAAACTTGCCATCCTACACGCACACACACAGCCACAGCAAAACAAAAACAACAGACAAAAACAAACAGATAAAACATAAATTCTATTTCAAAAAAAAATAAAAAAATTAATAATCTTGGTGTAATCAGGAATAAAATTTGTTTGTTTACGTCTGAATACCTAAATTTAAAATATGGTAATTAAAAACGTTCTAAAAATACCTGTATTTACAGAAATTTAAAAGATCTGAAAGTTTAAAGCACAAAATCTATCATACTATATATCCAAAAATCTTACATTTAAATCTTACCACACACATTCACCTAGCACATCACGCAGATAATACAAAAATTATTATTCTTTACAATATGACTAAAACAAATTTAGTCTTATATTTTATATATATTACCCTGAACGTAATGAAAACTCTGTCATTAAACCTAAAATTTAAGTTTAAAAACCTTATATTAATAAAAAGGGTAAAACCAAAATCCCATTCATATAGATATTATCTCTTAAACGAAAAAGTAAAAAAAATAAAATCAAACTTAGCTAAAATTTCACGGAGGTAAAATTTTCGGACAAATCCTCATTTTATTAATTTATATTCTGTGGAATATGGTAAATAAAAAAAAAATATAGGAAAGCAATGAACACTAAAACAGCACTAGGGAACAATATAATATATATATTATATTTATATATATAGATATTATGATAATTATATATATATAGTTAATATATATATATAATTAATTTATATTATTATTATATAAATATATATAATATATACAGGTATAATATATATATAATAGATATATATATATATATTAAATATTATAATATATTAATATATATATAATATTATATATATAATATATAATTAGATATATATATATATTATTATAATATTTATAGTATATATATAATAATATATATATATATATATATATATTAATTATATATATTGCAATTTATCTGTAATGGGGTCGTCATATATAATATATATTTCGAGTTTTAGCCACAATCTTTATATTAACATAATTGTGCTACTCAGGAGGTACGGATACTGGACCACATACTCAAAATGCACCCACCCCACCAACCTCTTTCCCCAACCTTCGCCCTTAATAAAGAGATTTTACAAATGGATTATATACTTTTTTGCATTAGTATTGAAATTCAAATATAGGAAGGTTGGCTTGAGAAACATCAATGTTTCTGCTGAGAGTCTATTTCTCTTACAATCATATATTTATCCCAACATGACTAAATTAACTTCCGAACTTAGAACATAATGTTGGATGAGACATGGCAAGTATCTTCCTTGGTCAAGTTTTACTACAAGCGTGGATAAACATTTGCTTACTTTCCCACCAACTGATTGGTTCATCAATTGCAATTTATCATCATTTGCTACACATATAGTAACGTTTTCTTATTGATAAATAGTTTTCAATGCATTTGCACATACTTTTGGCAAATGCTGAATGTTTCTTCATCACTACTGGACCTGTAGTAAAATTCTACTAAGTAGAATCTGTTATATGATATTTTGGCCAGATTTCTTTTGAATGAATTTACTTTTTTCCTTTCAATGTGAGTTTTGTCTCTCCATTTATTGTATGCATTTAAACTGAGCAAACAACAAAGTAACGATTATAACTATAGTTCTAATGTAAAGTATTTAAATGTTCAGAGTGCCTTTATATAAACGAGGATTCTATAGTAAGTTGCAATAGTATTGAAAGGTACCATTAATTTTTCACAAAATCAAAAGTAGTATTTTCTATAGCTCTATGTGTTTTTTAATCCTGCATCTTCTCAATCGTTATTAACATCTCCTGACGAATTATTTGAAGATGGTTACAGAAGTTGCTCTCCTTAGCAGTTTGCGATTAAATGGCTATTTTCCTATCGAAGATCAGAAGTCTTTGTATATGACTTGTCTTATTTATTTTTGGATACGTTTTTTTCAAATCGTTTTCAAATAATCTTATATGGTTGATATGATGTCAATTATTCCCCATTAAAATAGAGGGAAATAGTATTACTTTGGAATACGTACACTGGCGTACGAGCATATGTAGTGTTCTTATGTATACAGTACTTCCTTCCATCATAATGACAGTTGCCTTCCCAGCGAGTTTGGAATGTTCTTATGTATTAGTTGTCTGTGGACGTGCTCTTATTTCTAGCAAAAGGGAAGGGAGGCTTTCACTCATTTTCATTTTCTTTGCCAGATTCATAGAAAGAAAGATGCATGCAAGTTTCACATAAATCATTTCTAAGTAACAATAAACATCCCGCAGGAAACATCCGCAGGGCAAAGCGCGATGCGGTATGACGGATTTAATAATGAGCGGATTCTCCGCGATGCCGGTGGTTTAGCCTGCATCATTCTATATATATATACCTTTTTATATTATATAATATATTTAATAATTAAATATAGTATTATATCTTATATATAATGTATTAACCGGTTTTTATATATAATATGAGCCATATAAGTGATTTTTTAATATCGTGTGAGTACTTATATTAAAAAAAAATTATTTTATATTATTCGGTTTTATACGTCTTTAGTTATAATAGTTATAATAGTTTTTATTACGTATGTATGTGTAGGTGTGTGTGGTGTAGATTATGTGTTTTGGTATATTATTATAGTTTGAGTATAGTAAAAGTAATATTATATTGATGTATACTTTATATAACTATATTTCTAGTATTACTTTTATGTTTATATACTTTAGGTGTAAAATATTATTATATCGGTTATATATTATTAGATATAGAGCTGTAATTCAATTATTATAAGTATAACTGAGACCTTGGAATTCATTCTAATTTACAGTCCAAAGAGGAATGGTTTGTTATGACTGACTCAAAATACGAAAGGGAATGATCTGCGATCTTTTGGGGGGAATAAATGCTTTCAAGGGCCGTCAAACTTGATGAGACAAGATACTCCATCATCAGTGGAACAATAAATCTAAAGACAATTCTCATTATCGTATAAATACAAGTGTATGAACAAAATTTATGCTATTAAATATTGTAAAAAGCATCCCGAATATTCTGGCATTCTTTATATTTAAGTTCAATCCATGTATCCCATTTATTTGAAACTATTATTATGAGTAGACTAAATTGTTTTAAAATATAGATATAGTACCTTCAATAATTTCATGTTAATGAGATTTTACAATATCATTTTTTTTTCAAATTCTAATTGACGATTACCAAACACATACAAATTTGTACTCTACCGTCTACTTTACTTATTACAAAGATACTGTTATTAGTGTATTTATGATATATGATGTAGGTGGTAGGCTCTTCCTTGCATTATATTGTTTTTCTGTTAAAAATCACGTGATAGTCTTAGAGCTTTTCATCACAGCATGTTAAAACCTCCTGAGAATTATGCACATGCTCTGTTAAGCTTGTGTTTATTTATCACAATAATTATTTGTACAATGATGAAGAAAAGCAGAATATGCTGCGAGAGAGAGATCACATCAAGAGCTCCTTTGTCAAGAGAGGTGATTAGAAACAAGCGAAACTGAAAATTCAATAAGGCGACTCCGTGTTAAATAGGCGATAAAGTGCAAACAAAGCCAACAGAAAACAAGAAACGAGGTTGCCAACTCTCTCTTTCATTGTAGAAAAGTAAGAGAGACTAACTCATATACTTACGGTGTGCTGTTATACACATCTTTTATAAACATAAAAATATACTTCGTGAAACGGGTGATTCTAAATGTTTTTTTTGGGGGATAAATTTTTATTCTTTGTTTAAGTATAAAATTTGAAGTTTCAAGGAAACATTAGAAAATCTCATGCGACCACGACCAGTGATCGGCCAGATATAAATACACCAACTAAAGAAATTGGCATATATATTTCTCGGGCACATGATGCCCCACAAAATAAATGAAGGGGCCATTTTTAGGTAAAGTGCGAAATAATTTTCCCGCTTAAACCCCCACTTCTATCTACATTCGAAATCTAATATTTATTAGGTCTATAGAGCGTCTATCATAATACTAACTGATGCATACAATTTGATCATAAGTAAAAGTACTCACAATGTATAGGTTACTAATAGAATACTTACTAATACCCTTACTATATCACTTACAATTTATAACGTATGCCAACTACAAAATCATTAATTATTATCTAATATTATTTACCCGTCTTAGGAAAAGTGTTGGTAGTATATAATCGATAGCCATATGCTAATAACATATAATATCGACATTACTCATATTAATATATAACACGTATATTCATCTAGATATAAATAACGTAAATATATATACTTACGTAAATCTTCACCTATATACATTCGAGTCGGATGAAGTAGTAGAAGATGGCATGAAGAGTCACGAGAGAGAGTGTCAGTAGTCACGATGTACGAGATAAGATGCGTAACGAAGAGAGAGAGAATCGAGATGAGAGAGCAGAGAAGTAGAGTAGAGACCATTGCATTGTTTAGTTGTTGTTTTGTTTAATCTTTATATTAAAAAAACATTCATACATTCCTTAATTAACCAGAGAAATGAATCAGTTTCTGAAACGCATTACAGATTTTTAAAGTATTATACATACACAACTGTACCTTAATGTCTGTATTTAATTTGGAGATATTAATACAATTTTTATATGGCGAGTAAAAAGTTTCTTCCACGTTCTCATCTGCAGAATCAAACATTATAACCGGGGAATAAGGAACTGTGATTCAAATAAAGTTTATATTTTTATTGCTGAAGAATTGATATTGTGGCAGATATTCTTCTATACACAAATGTTGCCGGAGTAATATTTCATTATATTTAGTATGCGACTTATATCATCACCATTATATAATATTATTATATATAGTAGATATTTTCAATTATATATACACACTACAATCTATATAGAGAATAGTTATAGTTGGGGGTCTACTATTTAATATCTTAGAGTATTATTATAGGGTTATAGGGAAGTATAATAATAGAATGGACTAACTAATATAATATATCAATTCTATAAGCAATTACATCTATATACCTTCATATAACTATATCATATAAATACGATATCTATGGAGCCCAATACAATAATTAAATAATTTAATAATAGAACACCACACTCATATTAACATATTCAGGCAAACAGTGATTTAACACTGTGCGCGGTCAGTACTTTCAAAAACGTCGATTGAATCAGCACATTGTATTCTGCGGATCTATGTAATTCACCATTTCGCATTCTAAATACTCACACTTATTTCCGCTCATATTCAATATATGATTCATGATCTCTTTATCTAACTTATTTATTAATATTTCTCTATTATTTTTAGATATCACAAGATAACTGATGAACACTTCATACAGCTATCCTTATCCCTGCCCTATATACTGTCATCTATTAGTTTTATTTTATTGAATCAATCTTATGCGGCAATTACTTATATGGATATTTTATTCGTGCTTTTTTGAGTCCAACAATTTCTCAGCGAGAGAACAAACTTAGATGTATATATTTTGGCACGTGAACACAATATCGGATGTAAGCCTAATCTGAATAATAAAAAATAATTTGACATTGTATGGCTTCTGGCTGATCTTTGGTTGTAGCTGTCTTTGTTTACTATCTTGATACTTCCATGGAGAACACGAAAATAAGTAGTGCTTAGTGTGGTTAGTTTCTTCGTTAAGAATTACGTTGAATGTGGAGAAGATCTAAGCGTGTATTTCGTTTTCTCATTTGTCATCCGCTCAGCTTCTACTCCGTGACTCATCATCTATTGAAATTTCTCAGGGATCGAAATATGAAAGTTGAGCGTTAGGGTTTACACATCTTTTTTATTGCAAGGCACTTTTACAGTTGTATACCCAAAGCGTCTTTAGGTCTCTGAGCTACCAGGGGAGCAGTATGAGCGGTAGGTTAGTAGAGAAATTATGCTATTGGCTTCCGGTACCAATATTACTCTGCAATTTCCATTTCTGCTGATCGTTGCGTCTGGGTAAGTTACAACAACCTGCATATACACCAGAAACGGGAACACACATCCCAAATAGCGGAGTACCTTTTCTGCAATCTCATACACAATCGGAAGAGTTCGCGCTAAAATACCTCCTTAGGGACTCCTTCCTCACACTAATCTGCCACTATAAATCGCTCCCTACTATCATAATGTGCGCAAATCTGTGCGACAAATAGAAAGCATGTCACAAGATCTCTTGCATGATGCTATTTTTTTATCGATCTTTAGTTAAATCACTCACGGTAGTTAATATTATCCCGCTGGAAGAGATCGTCTTGATTTGTTTCGTGTTTTCGCTCTTTAAATCAGTCTCTCTCCCTCTCTGGAAAAGTGTATGTTCGTTTCGGCACTCCTTCCCTATAATTTTCGTATGCTTAAAACTTGACACAAGAACACTGATGATCGAATTCCGGGGCCATCCATGATTCCACCTGTCTAACCCATCTCTTCTCTCAGGTGATACTATGAGAAGCACACTTTGCTGGATTACATACTGAATCCATGGGTGCTAGGGTCTCTCTCGATAATATAACGAACGTATTACGAAAGGCTGGTGCTCCGGATGGCAATTTCCCTCCCATGAGTTTTGCAGAGATAGTTGTGCCTTCTTCGGAGTCTTTATCTCATCGCCGCACTGCGTTCTAAACTGAGTATTACTATGTCTCATACTGAATACTAATTTCCTCTCATTTTGTGATATTTCAACGCGCTATCACAGTATAAGACACAACCTATTTTATAGTAAGGAATAAGCAAATATCCTGTGTAATGTTTAACTAAGCTTAGCACCTATTTATATATATATAAAGCCTCATTGTATATTCTATCTAATAAATCTTTATTAGTAAAAACGCTTCTCAACATCTCATTTTCATATTAGATCTACTTATGATGTCATCATTCACACTTACTTTCCGAAATCGTCACAGTACAGGCTTGTCGGCTGCTCTGAGAGGTCATAATCACTGTGAGCCGTATAATAACTTCTACTAATTATCTATATTACTATGATCTATGGTTTTACTTCCGCCCATTCTAAGAAAACGGGGAGACTTGCGTAGTAGGTACGTCTATTGAGACATATCCTAAAAGGGCATATTTGACCGGCACGATCATCTGTCAGACACGCGGCCGTACTTATGCTCTCTATTCTACAAAGGCTGGAACCTCCTCTAGGTAAATCTTTCATTATTGGCGTAGGATTCCGGTCACCTGGAGATCAATATCCCCTCGTTCTCTTCTGCTTGCCATGCGTATCTACTTATTTACTGTCAACTCTATCTCTCTCAAAGATTCTGATGCACCACGAGTATCAAATATTATTCTTGTGCTATGTTTGTTTTGGAGTGGGGTCGTCGTATCAGTTCTTCGATGAGATTTATAACACAACAAACATGTTGTTATTCTTACTGCTTGAGACATAGCAATAGAGGTCACACTCCAGGATAGCTTTGTCATAGTAAAATATCAGTCGTCTACTATTTTGTTTCCATTATAAAAATAAGTTCCTAAAAATTGTGCTCCATTTCTAATCTATTTACCTAAGATATCTTCTATGTACGAGAGCATTAATTTTGCCTGGCAAGTTAGATGCAGTCCGCATTTCACGTATTATAACACCTTTGCATAACTCCTTGATAATAAATAACCATAAGCTCTGGTGTTTAATCTACAATAATTTTCTTCAGAGTATTTCAAAACATTTTGAATGTCCTTGTTTTGAAAGAGATTAGCATTTGTTTGGTCACAATTCAGTCCTCCGCAATTCTTAAACTCTTCGCCTAGTATACTGCGCATAGAATTTTTTCGCTGAGGATGTGGGTCGTCTCAACCTTTGTAATAGCAAATATTCTAATAATAACACCCACCTATTCAACAATCTCCCTCTCTAAGCTTACCTATGCACGACAAACTTATCCGCATATCTCTATCTACGGGTTTGACTCTTCATCTCAATCCTTGTTTGACAAATATTAAATAAGAGCCTCATTTGTAACCTTATACATTTGGAAACTACATAAAATATTTCTTGGGCAAAAAAACTCCCGAGACATAACAAACGGTTTTGCTAGTACGGTCATCAAAGAGATAACTGTGAGAGTTTCAGTTTTAGAATGCGAGAGTACATTTTTTACCTCTTCTCACTTAGTTGCTTCAAGTCTATACAAGCCTCATTCGAGCCTACTATGTATGGAGTACTGCTCTCATATCTGGGGGGGCTATGGTTTTAACCACTAGCTTTTGGACATAGGTCGATGTCAAGAGCCAAAAGGCTATATTAAACTGATTACGTTACTATTCTCACAGTTATCAACTTGACCACTCATATATTCTTATGGCGGCAGCGTAGATGTATTAGTAGCCTATATTAATATCTACTATTTCTTATAGGTACAAATATATATATATATATATATAGCAGCGCAGGTAGTCTACGCAGGAGAGTTTATGCGAGCTCTCAGCGAGCCACGAGGGACCCTAGAGGGAGAGGGCGTAGGTTCGACCGGCCTGCCCCGTATAAGTCTGCGAATAATAACTAAACGGAGATCTCTTAGATTCGCGTGGGAGCCAATCCTCGGCACTCGTCGTCTGTCGGATGGCTTCTATCCTTCGTTATGTATATACAGATCTGAGAAAAAAAAGATAGCATCTGCGAATCGACTATAGTAGAGCTGATATGGAGTATATTCACAAACGTTATTTATACACAACTATACACTTGTTTGTTTTATTCAGGCTTGTAATAATGTGATATTCCTGTTCTCCAATAAATGCGGCCTGCGAATGCTTGCGAACTAAATCTTGCGCTAATTGTTGTCTTTTATGCCAGCGAGCTCTTCAAGTATCAATGTAAGTTCATCCGACTTGGAACTCTCATGTACTGTCGATTACGGCTAAGGTTGTGTTCGAGAGGCACTGAACTTAAATCTGCTAAATTAATCACGCTCCGTTATACCTATTAGTAGCCGTGTCAGAGAAGATAGGGACTACATATAAGCTCAGTATTATAATTGAAGTTAGTTAGTATGATATATAAATGATATTAGTAATTAACTGATATTATAGTATTATATAAATATAAAATATAATATATAAATAGATAATCAGTATTATTTAAAATCAACTTTAGTAGTAAATTAACGATATGGTTAATTATATATAATTTATTTATTTACAATATATTCATATTAAATGTGAGGCTTATATATATATAATATATATATATTAATACTATTATTATATATATTATAATATATTAAATTAATATAGTTATATTATAATTATATTTAAAAATAACCAGTCGCAATACCGCTGAGATATTAATCAAATACATACCTGAGCATCCAGTCATTATATATATATACACGGGAGCACCCGCATCCCGTACTAGGGATTAGCGTAATATTTGATATTCAGTAATTTTGTATTTCAGTGCACCTCTAATTATAACTAATATATATATTATAATATAATAAAATATTATATATATATAATATTATATATATATATTAATATATATAATATTATATTAAATTATAATTATAATATAATATATATTATAATATATTAAATAGTAAATAATATATTATATATTATATATATTATTATATATATATATTAAGTATACTTAATAATTATATGATTCTATTTATTTATCTATATATATTATATTATTAAATATTATATATAATAATTATAATAATATTATAATATAATATTACCTATTACTAGTTACTTTATATATATCATTAATACTTTATAACCTATCTATACACTGGTCCACTATCACTTATAACCTATAATAAATATATTTAAAATAATGTAATAATTTATAATATATATTAGAAGGAAAGGGGGAATAATAATAAGGATATATAATATAATGAGATTACAATATTAGTATAATATATATAATATATAATATATATATAATATATATAATATATTATTATTATTATACTCTAACTTATCACACCTTTGCACACCCCTAATAATGAATATCACTTTACGCTATTATATCACCCTAATTAGTATAATATATATATATTATTAACATATATATAGTTATATATATATATAGTATATTATATATATATATATATATATATTAGTATATATATATATATATATCTCATTGTAGCAGAGTATACTTTTATAGATACAGGCGTATATAAATATATAGAGAAGTTCCATAATCAAATCTCACTATACTTATTTATCATTAATAACAAAATTAAACATATTTTATATGCCTAAAACGCGTTCCTAAAGTCGGGAAGAATATAATACTTATCCATTACATTAAAACCTGATAGGCTATTTTACATATTTTGTTTATTTTAATTTAAAAGTGCGCATTCATTTTTTTACCGTCTATCTCGAAACCGTTCGGTGTAGTATGAACATACTGAGGCGACGGAGCTCACCCACGATCGTTCACACCGTTATGTTGTCCTCAGACGAGACCCGAACTACATTTCCATATTATTATTTAGAGCAGTATTATAACTGGTTAATCCTTTAGTAAGAAACATTAAAAATAATACTTAGGGAAATAAATTTGCATTAACATATATCTATATATATAATATTATATTATATTCATAAATCGCGTCTAAAATATTTTTACCACGCAAAAGAGAAGAGAGCGACAAATTTAAAGTTTGAGATAAGAGGGCAGTAATTTAATATATAATAATATATAGTACTAAAATTATTCCAGTGTTTACGATTGATTATGAGATTATATTATATTTTATACTTGTGTTTAGTACCCTAATAGGGTCACTATATAGTTACTATTTACACCATTATTACATATTTATTGATAAAAGGAAATGAAATTAACTAGATTAATATATCAGATGTACAGTTTATTACGATTTTAACATAATATATGTAGTAATATTTATACATATTACTTATTCCAAAATACATTATGAAAATGTCACCTTATTATTATTTAGGGTTGTTCCTTAATTATTATGAACTATTTTATACATCACGGCTTTGTTTTTTATTACATACTTTAGAATCCGGCTGTGAATCCAGATTTGGATATACATACTGCATGGTATTACTATTTATTAAATAACTTTAATAAACAAAAATGTCTCTTTTCATTTTACATAGATTAAAAGAAACAACAACTATATATATATGCAGAGGTGAAGTTGTGAGTGAGCTGTGTGTGAAGACGGTACTACAACGTGAATCAATGAGGTAGGTGCAATAATTAAACTATGTTTACATAATAAGTCCTTCTTCATATTGTATATTATAAGCCTACTCTCTGTAATCACATTAATACCTAGATATATAAACTCGTTATGACTAAGCGCGGGCAATATTAATATATAATGTACTATTCTAATATATTATATCATGTTATATATATATTTCATTGATATCTCACACATTATGTATATAGTACTGGCCGGTACTAATTAATATTTGAACCTATAATAATATATTCTAGCTACATCAATCCAGTATAATTAGGGTAATCAGCTTAATAAATTACTGATCAACATGGAAATATTATATTTAATTACCGATATCAAAGACATTTAATAAACTCATTCACTATTTCTTTCTCAAAAACATTTATAAAAGTTTTTACAGTTTATTAGAGTGGAGAAAGGTTACATATATCCCATATACACTCATGTTTTAATGATATATAAATTAGAAACTAAATTAGGACTACTACGTAGGGTATGCGTTTTTCATTTGCGATAATAGAATGTTGTCATCTACGCTTTTATCATATAATATCTAAAATAATTTATTTCAGTAAATGTTACTCAGTTTTTAACTCTAACCTGAATAAAACACTTTTTAGTAAGACAAGAATTGAAAAATAAAAGCAGCACTGAAAATATGTATTGAAATACAAACATTTGCAGACATTTTATTAATATTTTTAGACTTAATCCAGTTCTAACCTTATTTTGATTTGACCTATATAAAAAAATAAGGTTCACTCCCCATTACAAAAGCGAGATGATTATTTCATATAACATTAACCTATTCTTTTAGTTAAACTGTCACAATCTGCGTGTACGGAGTGTGATAGTATTTAGGAATCTCATTAATACTAATACATGTGTTATATTTGTATTCATGTAATACACGAAAAATCACCTACGAACCAGATCGAAAACTTCCCGGTAAAACTAATGCTGACATCATATGTGCGACCACAAAACCCAATTACCGTTTGCGTTTCACAACCACAACCACAGAGCGACTACACACACACACACACACACACCACACAACACATGTAGATAGATTAGAGATCAAGGTCATCCTTAAAATGTGACCCCCCGGGCGTCTGCCACATTGCCACGAATTATTGACACACGAGTGCAGATTTTTGGACTTTCATATTGAATAACTCTTGCTATCTCGGTTGAAGATGGAATAATGAGCTAGAATAGATTATGGTTTATATTAATTCAATAGTTTACACACTGGTAAATTCTAATAACTAATCTTATGTGGAACATTTTTGAGGGGTGTTAGCATCCACATTTGTGAAAATAGTAAAGGAAAGTGAAACAAACTTAAGGAACTGGTACGTTTCCAACTCTCATATATTGTTCTCATTAAATGTAAAGAATTATGCTCTCGTATACTATATATGTGATATCTCTTCATTCAAGCCAAAATTATATTTTATTGAGCTTCTGTAACAATAATTGCTAACAATATCAAAAATGTTATTCCTACTTATATATAAATAACATACTAATATATTATAATATATTAAATTAATATAATTTTAAATAATTATATATATATCAATATTTATTTAATTTAATTACTTCTATATTAATATAATGTGAATAGTTAATATAGTATTATGTAGTATTTGATATTATATTAATATATTACTGATAAGTATATTTAATTAATATATATAGTTTATTCGTATTTTCTAATGGATATGGTAGTTTGTTTTATTTTGAAATAGATATAACAGTTTTAATTACTTCTAGTGAACTAATTTTTAATAAATTTAATATAAATATTTCTATTATAATAATTATATTTTCAGATATTATCATATATATAATATATAATATATTATATATAATTTAATATTATATAATTAATAATATATTATATATTATAATATATTAATATATATATTATTATAATATATATATTATTTATAATTATAAATAATATTATATGTATATCATATATATTATATATAATAATTTTTATAAACGGTATAATAATAAAAAGAAGAGTATTAAATTACTGTTTTAATATATTAATATTATTATATATATATATATAATATATATTTTTTTCTAGGTACTATGATTATGTTTTTGCTACTATCTTTATTTTTATTTTACTAATTTATTATAATTAATAATATTATTATTATATATACTAATATTTTTTTCTAACTATTTATTGTAGAAAGATTTAGAAATTTATTTATAATATAATTTAATTAATTATATAATATTATATTATATGTTATAGGCCTATAAGGGGTACAACTTAGAGATATAGTATATATACTAATATTAGTTATATGTAATATGTTATATATAACTGAGAAATATAATACTTAGTATTTACATACATATTTATAATAATATATACATACTTATAAATTAATTACTATAATATATATTATTTATATAAGATTAAGTCAATAATAACATAA
>JABUQX010027993.1:0-2500 GCA_015478945.1 Trachelipus rathkii
TATATATAAATAATATATATATATAGTATATAGGTATATATATAATATATAATATTAATATATATATATATAGTATTATTATATATATATTATATATATATATATATCATATATTAATATATATATTTATATATTATTAGTATATATATATATTTAATATATATATATACTAATATATTATATATTTATATATTATTATATTATATATATGTTATAATATATATATAATATATATATATAATTATATAGTAATATTATATATATATATAATATATTATCGCGTTTTAAGAAGAAGTGGTTTACAAAGTCTCCATTCAAGTCTAGGGAAAACCGTAATTGAAGCATCCTATTTACCAGACGTCTGAAAGGTTCGGCAAGTCGGAGAGAAAGGTAGTGACAAAAAAGAGAACAAGAAAGTTGTCCAGAATAAATGATTTACATGTCAAGGAATCTGAGTTGGAGAGGCTGTGGCAGAGGCAAAGGTTGAACAGCTGTGTGGGAAAGGGACGATGTGATAAGAACACCGAGGCTCTCCTCAAAGGAAGCAGTATGCGACTTGAGAGTTCAGGAGAACAATGTTCTTTGTAATAAAGATAATATAAGGAGAGTGATTATGACAGCAATTCTGCGATGATGACGTATTAAGATGGAGGGACATTAGTGAGACGAGTAAGGATGTGATTGACTCGATTACTGAAAGAGTGATTAACTATATTTGTTATTTTAGAGTTGTGGTATGCTATTCTATCTCCGACTAAAAGGTTCAATGAATGTGGATTTCGTTTCAGCCTTAGGATAGATATGAGATCAGTTAATGAAAAAGTAGGAAAGGAGTTGGGTGATAAGAAGAACTGAACTCTGAGAATGACACAATTAATAGATTTAACGGATTAATGGTTTCCGTCTATAACAGCTGTTCTAGAACGACAGAAATCAAATAGAAAGTTATAGAGTGAAGAATAGATAAAGAAAGAAGAAAGTTTTGTGATCAAAGTTTTTGCTGCCAGACTCTATCGAAAACTTTGTATTATTGCCCATAGCAAAAGATTAAACCGAAAAATGGCGAAGATGACCAAGAGTCAGAGGAAGATTGAAACTTTAGATCGCAGAAGAGCTTTTCTTATCAAAGCCATACTCGCAAATCTGATGATAGATTAGAAGGTTTTAAAATGTTTCCAAATCTTTAGGTTAAGGATGAGTTCGAAAACTTTGGGAGGAAATGTAGTTAAAGCGATATGGGAACGATTGTCACAGGGTTCAAATGGTTTCCACTTCATTTTCACCACAGGCTTAATTAGTGCACCCTTCCGTAGGAGGAAAAAGTTGAGTTGATAATCAGAGGTGAAACAGTTTTATCAAAGAAAGGGGCAAGTTCAGAACCCACGTTTTTGATTAACACAGGACGATACCGACGATAAACGTGCACATTTCTTTAATGTTAAATTCAGGAGAGAGCACCAAAATAACATTTTGCTAGACGATAGATTACAGTAAGCAAAGTTTGGGTTTGAAGGGAAGCGAAGACAGGAGTGAAAGCTACGGAATTAGTGTAGGACACAGATAGGGAAGTTGTGTACCATCTGCTCAAGTTATTATGAGTAGCAAAATTAGTAGGGCGTGTTTCACCAGCTCGGTATCTTGAGAGAACCAGAAGAAAAGCACTGGAGGTTATGAACATTGGAAAGTAACCTTTATAAATGATTGAAGTTTCTAAAGAAACGAGGAAGAGCAAAAGAGTGTTCTTACATTTTAAAGCAAGATAGTCGAATTTTACTACATAAACAATAGAATCAGGTGACAAACTAGAAAGAACCATTTGAATTAATTTAGACAACAAGAGAGTCTAACCAATAGAGGTATGAATATTCAGCAAACTCCAAATTAAAAACCGAGTACAAACAATATTGTGGGGTACATTCTACGGGACAAACAACCGCCTTTGGCTCGAGTATAAGAAAGAAGAGACAACAGAAGTAAAAGTAGGTCTGCAATTAGGAAGGTCTCAACATTCTAGTTCAGGTTCAGGAATAAGAGATAAGGTCCAAGCAGAGAGGGTTGGTGTCAGCAAAGTGAGAGTGAACAAGAACCGCGAAATGGCACATAAATTTAAGTAAAAAACAGAGGATCGTATAAAACGGGCAAAAGTTTTCTGAAGGAGTGGAAGAGAAGTCTCTGGCGCGCATCCGCCGCTCAGCCTTAGTCTTATCATCAGAAGCTTGCTAAACTCAATGTGGTAGTGAGGAGGCTATTATTGGAGCAGCCCTCTAGCCACTTTTCACGAGGCTACCCTGTAATGGTTGCAATTTTGAAATAAAAAAATAATCAAAAGGGCATGAGATTGTTTTAATTTGACTTTTGATGTGTAAAAAAAAGGCAGTGCCTAACTGGAGAACCCTATTCAATAATTTCTTGTGAGAGGTTAATACTGATTTCACTCACCCTAAATCCCTCTACCGAGTGAATCCCTCCACCCTCAGTTCATTCTACGGTTATTTCGCCG
>JABUQX010027993.1:5000-45747 GCA_015478945.1 Trachelipus rathkii
TGATGATATATGTGTGTAGTTCTTCTTCTTCTTCTTCTTCTTCTTCTTCTTCTTCTTCTTCTTCTTCTTCTTCTTCTTCTTCTTCTTCTTCTTCTTCTTCTTCTTCTTCTTTTCTTCTTTCTTCTTCTTCTTCTTCTTCTTCTTCTTCTTCTTTCTCTATCTTCTTCTCTCTTCTTCTTCTCTTCTTCTTTCTCTTCTTCTTCTTCTTCTTCTTCTTCTTCTTCATATGTTACATTGAAAAGGTAAAACAATATACTTATTTCAAAAACACACAACAGATTTCTTTTAAAACCTGTGGACACATCCAACAAATTAAATAGACAGAAATACTTCACAGACTAACTTTGAGTTGACTGTAAAGTAAAGTCTTTGCTAGTCGGTGTTCTGTAGTTTTGTAGTTCTTTTTTAGGCCCCAGAAGTAGACTTTACGTCTGTCATGTCAACCTTAATTGAGGCTGGTTGTGGAGTTTCTCGAGCGAAGATTGTTTTACTTCACCGGCTTGCTGGGACTGTCGTGACAACCCTTATGTTTTTACCCGGTTTGGGACCGGCAAATATCGCTTAGTAGCAATACATGACACCATGTACGAAGAAAATCTTCATTATGAAAAAATGCACAGTTAAATTTAATGTCCTTTAAGAGAGGAGAAAATTGGAAAAAGAAGTACTCAGCTCCAATTATTCCAATATAAAGATATAAACCAAGGCATTATAGTCTTTTACTAATTTCTATTACTAATTTCAATTAATATGATCTGACTGTTGTCGAAGAAGGACGGATTAAAATTAGAAGGGAAAAAAAAGAGAGAAGAAACTGCATGACACAACAGAGAAAGAAACTGAAAAACTGAAAACAACATAGAAGAAAACGAATAGCTTAAAGGGCTGCAAGAAACTCTCTATCTAAAGTCTTAATAGCGTTCAAAATTTAAAATGAGAAGATTTTGGAATGAGGACCTGACCAGATTATTGTAACAAAGAATTTTACTAAATTTAATTTGGAAGTTTTTAAATTTTATAAAAAGAAGTAGATAAAAATTCCTTATATAGACAGTTGTTGGAGTAGCAGCAATAATTATTATGACCAAGATTTCTTTTCATTTATTATTAATACATATATAAAAATATTCAAAATTTATTAAAAAATAAATGGAGGAGCAACAATATTTCCCAGCTTAGTTCTTTTGGATTATTTAAATTAAGAAATTTAAATGGGATTGTAAGTAATAAACAACAATTGCAACTATCAATTAAATTTGGACCAGAGGAGTTTGAGTTTAGCGACACATCGGATCATTTGAAGGTAGACCTCTTCGCTCTGGGTTACTAAGGGCAGGAAACCCCTTATGTCAATAATAATAGTATATATATATATCTACAGGTGCGACAGGGCTAGCAACCCGGCCTTTCACTTTTCTGCTTGTAGAACTCCTGGACCAGCATTGGAATCTTATGCGCCTAAAAACATGATATTCTGAAGGGCTCTGGAAGAACAGTTCCTAGGCCAGATGGAAGACGATTGCTAGTTCCACTGAAAGGGTGAAACCCCTACCTAGGTAGTAACTCAAGAGAACTAGCGGAAATCCATTGCGCCGAGAAGTTGTTTTCTACAGAGTTCTAGGATCAAGATTTTCTGGGTCAGAATGATGAACATGCTGGTCCAACTGACAGGGCGAAAGCCCTACTTGTGAGATGGTAAATAAATTTCAATTATTAGACATTTTTGAAGATTTATGAAAAAAAACTTTATAACTACCCATAAGTTTGACACGTAGTCTCTGAAGGTAACACGTCATGGACAGCAAATTTTCCCCACAATCCTTCCCCATAGATTGTCCCATGGTTGATCATGTGAACTTGAAAATTGTTCGAAAAATTTGCCATTAACATTAGTTAGTGTATAATTCCTTTCATATTTACCGAACCTTAAAACTTTATCTCACCCTAAAGTTTAAAAAAGGGTAAGAAGTATAGTTTTTTTTTTCTTATAAAGCTTCATAATAGACAACACTGAAACACACTAAATTCATTAAAAAAAAAAATTTTTTTGATATAAAATCTTTTTTAATTACCTACCGATTTGAACTTCTAAAATTTCATGAAATAAAATTCAAAATGTTTAGTCACATTTTCAAAGGTGTTTGATAAATTAAAGCACATCTCTCCCCCCCCCCCAAAAAAAAAAAAATTCCATTGAACAGAAGCTATAATATCATAGCTAATTTTAATCATGCATCTTTTAATTGTAACTGAATGGTAATTTGAAATTCATGCTTTAAATGACCATAATTTTGTTAATTAAACTCATAATAATTGTATGAACTGAAGAAGATCGTTGTTAGGTTCAGTTGTTCATTGCTTAACTGAAAAATTCTCTAACTTTAATCCAAAGTATTAAAGTAAATGTGTTTTCAATAACAACAAAAACATTCTAATTTTTTACCTCAAAGTTTTCGTTTTCATAAATGTTGGATTAAAAGGAAACGAATGATGCAGAGTGTGGTAGGAAAGTTTTGAGGAAAAATGAGTTACTTGTGCGATAAAATCATTGGTTAATGAGAAGGGACTGAGTCTTTAGTGCGCTAGGGTTCTGCATGAGGGTATGTTGTTACCGGTGATAATGTAAAGTAGCGAAACTATATATGGTATGGAATAAGAGGTATATAGATCTAAGGTGCAGCCTCTTCAAATGAATAATCTTAGGGGCGTGTTAGGTGTGAGAAGAATTGAAAAATGAGAAGTGAAGGTGTTAGGAAGCTGAAAGGTGTGAAGAAAGGCTTGAATGAGAGAATAAATGAGGATATAATATGGATGGTCATTGGTCATATGAAAAAAATGGATGATGGTCGGTTGGATAAGCAAATGTATAAAGGGGACCTTTTTGGGAATCAACTAGTTGGGGACCTAAGAAAAAGTTGATCGATTCAGTAAAGGATTGTCTGCAGGAAAAGAATTTGAATTTTGTTCAAGCGAGAAGAATGGTGCTTAACAGGAGGGAGTGTTTGGGGAGAAGGGGTTGTGACGAGATGTCATTGTTGGCTTGACCTAGGGTATGAACCCTGAAATTGACGAGAAACCACAATAGGGATCGATCTCGCCAATCTGGAACCCTAGGGTGGAATTTTGACCATGACGGGCTAACACTTAAGGGTGTGAAGGAAGGAATAGGAGATTTCTTTTCAGCTTACGTTATGTTCTTCTACTTAACTATTCTGTTTCTGGTGTATGTAGTTTACCCCACCCACAATCTGGGGATACACGAGGAAGATAGAGTAAGAGAAAGAAAGAATGAATATATAAACACCTACGCATATACGTGCTCACACACACACACACATATAATATATATATATATATACTATATATAATATATAACATATATATAATATATATAAGATATATATTATATATATATATATATATATATACATATATATATATAGTATATATAATATATATATATATAATATATATATATATATATAATATATATTATATATAATATATATATATATATATATATATATATATAAATATATATATAATATAATGATATTAATATATATAATATATATATTTATATATATATATATATATATATATATATTATATATATAATAATTATATATATATATTTATATATATAGAACCCCCTCGTGTCGCAGGAGGTTGCAGTCGCCGCCTCTCATCCGAAGGAGCTGGTTCAAAGTCCTCCGTTCGTAAGCAGTTGGAATTTTGTATCTACCTGGTGGCAAGATTAAAACTTCAAACTAGCGCAACACGTTGGTGGCGCTGGTTTGGGATAACCGCCCTTAAGGTCGATTTCCTGTGGTCCCCCGTGTTACCCCCTGCATAGGAGATAAAGCACGTTAAAAGGGTAATATATATTTATATATATATATATATATATATAGGATATATATATATATAATATATTATGTGTGTGTGTGTATGTGTTTAGGTGTGTAGGTGTGTGTGTGTGATTATATGCGTGTATGTATGTGTCTGTGAATGAATATCGAAAACCACTTTGATAAAATGTACAAATGACTTCTCTATTAAATATGAGTCAGTTAGAATAAACAAAAACACATATAAACTAAAAAATAATAAGATAAAAATTTATAATTGTCACACACAAACCCGCTCTTTATCACTTCCGTCTTATAAAATAATGATCAGAAAAAAGAAAAAAAAACAACAACAAACAACAACAAAGAACTATAACATTTAAATTTAAGTTCTTTTTTATTAAAAAAAATAAAAAAGACTCTCGTATATATAAGAGATATAAGAACGAAGTCTTAGAGCAGAAGTGGTCAGAAGGGATACTCCTTTTTCAGTGGTAGAATAAAGGACTTCTTCATAGGATACAAGAAATGAAAACGGAGAATCGAAAATAAAGTTTAGGTAAACATAAAAACGGTTTGTTGCACTATCAGGATATTCGTTATAAATTAACTGATTAATAACCTCTCTTACTCATACCTTGTGTCAAGTGCTTATCCACTTTATATATATACTAGTATAATATATATATATATTATATATATATATATATATATATATTATATATATTATATATATTATACAAAATATAAATAAAATCATGTATTTCATCTAATTATAGGCGTTCATATAATATATATATATATATATATATATATATATATAGTGAGAGGGAGAGAGAATGAGAAATATACAGTTATCTATACATAATTAAATACCTCTATACATATATAATTCAAAGTTACATACAAACACATATGGAGATAATTTTCATTTATTTTTAAAGGTGAGTCTTATCCTACTATAGATTTATCCCGTTCTTCCCGGTAGACAAAATTTACTCCTCGGGAATTCAGGACGATACCCACTCATGCATGTGAAAAGAAATACACAATAGAATAGCATAAGATTTACTTACTGGTTTTAATCGTTCACAATATGCCGTAAACATTGATCCAGTTGCTCATCATCCAACATGATTTCGCACTGTGGACTCTCCTCATTAATTACCATCACCTTACTCATCTACATTTACTTTCAAAACCCTCCTTTTACACACCCTGTCAAACCCCTATAAAGCTCCTCTCAAACTTTGTTCAGATTCAACACATAAATCCAAATCATCTGAGCACAATAAACATGGCATCCTCCGTTCTCTTCCATTCTCAATAAATCTGTTTAAAACCTTCCCTTGTCACCCCAACATTTAATTCTTTCATCACCCCATAAATATTTGTGCTAAATAGAAATTGGGACATAACACATCCCTGCCAGACTTCACTATTAATATTAAACCATTCATTCTCTACTTCATTTATTCTTACACACACTTCCCTATCCACATACATACTTTTCATTCCCTTCAGAAGCCTACCACCAACACTATATATTACTAACATCTGCCACAAAGCTTCCCTATTAATCCTGTCATTAGCCAGTTGCAAGTTCATAAAACCTAAACACAGTATGCTCCTCTTCTCTCATTTTCTCACGCGTTTGCTTCAGTGTAAAAATCTGATCCACACATCCTCTACCACTTTTAAATGGACCGTGGTCTCCAGCAATCATCCCCTCAGTGACTCGACTCACTATTTCAACCAAAATACCAGCATATATTTTCCCACAACACTTAATAAACTAATTCACCTATGGGTTCATTATTTCCCCTTATTACCATTACCCTTTTATAAGGGTACTATCACTGCCCTCTTCCAATCTCTCGGAACTACACCCTCTGCAAACGCTTTGTTACACAACTTCCAATCCATTCAATCACAATCTCACCTCCATTCTTGATCATTTCGCCATCAATTCCATCTATACCTTTTGATTTACCATTCTTCAATTTTCTCGCTCTACCTATTACCTTTTCCCTACTAATTACCTTATCTTCAAAATACCTATTTATTTATACGTCATCAAACCCAAACTCATTCACTATCACCTCTTCATCGCTGAAAATGTTATGAAGACTTTCGAAGTGTTCCTTCCACACACTCCTCAAGACCATTTTATTAAATCACGAAGGCACAAACTCTATTTATTATCATATGAAGATTCCACTTGCTGTCTTTCTTAACTTTTCGTACTTCCTTCCAGAAAAGTTTCCTATTCCCTTGTATGTCTCAATTCATCCTTCTTCTAAACTCTCCATTAACATCTTTTTTCCTCCATCGTCGCAACTTTAGTTTTCCTCCTTTCCTTCATATACATTTCCACACACCTTTCTTTCGAAACCTCAATCATTGACTTTTAGTACATTCAATCATGTCTCATTTTTACCTTTAACCGTTTGCATCACCTCTTCATTCAAACATTCTCTATTAATATTATTACTTCCTACTTAACCCATTCCATATGTTCTCTTGCAGTACTAACAAATACTTCCTTCATTTGCATCCAGATTTGCTTAGTTTCATCTTATCACATTCAACTAACTCTTTTTGAAAATGCTCTCACATATTTTTCGTTATAATCCTGTTCATTTAACTTCTCACTAATAATTCTCCCCACTTCCTTCCTTTTCTCTTTCATCTCCATCCATGTCCCCATTGACTTAATTTTATTTAAAACAGTATAATGATCTGTTATACCCATCCCCAACCCCTCATTGATTTAATATCTATCGCTTAATTCAATATCTTCTTCATCACCAACACAAAATAAATCATACTCTTCACTTCGACACCATCTCTACCTACGCCAACTCTCATATGATTATGGATAGTCTTGTGCTCAAAGAATGTATTTCTTACAAAAATACCTCTCTCCTCACAGAAATCGATCACATTCTTACCATTCTCATTGTCTCCAAAGGCATATGATATACCATTTACCTTTCGATCACCTATCCAACCATTCAAATCGCCCAAAAAAATCATTATGAAGACCTTATTCACTCCATTCAAAACATCATTCAAATTATCCCAGAAAATCTCACTCCCCTTAACATCATCTTCAGATGATCCATATGCTACAGCCACACACACCTTATCACACACCCTCTCAAATTAACATTTAACCATTGTTATGGTAGTTCTCACACAGGTAAAACCCTACCATAACTCTGTGCCACAAGTCACTCATCAGAATCGCAAATCTTTCTCTCCCCCTCTCATTCCTCTACGCTCCAGCATATGCACACATATGCACACCATACCGTATTGATTGCCTCCTCTCATCTTTATTTCCGTCATAGCAGGCAGATCAAATTTACCCAACCTAAATACATCCATCACCTCTCTCCTCTTCTCCTCGCCACTTATTCTCCTAACATTCCGTGTACCCATACGATTCATACAATTTAGGCGGAGGATACATGGTCGATTACGGTGATTACGACCAGGTACGAGGTACGTATAAGCATTCCTATGGTATAAATAAGTGCCAACCTGTCTATAACCCAGCCACCACTGTCCTTTTAGTTGGCTCTTACTCCCAGCAGAACATACCCTGTCGAAACTTTTTCATCCCACACACGGGTATATATATATATATATATATATATATATATATATATTATATATATATATATATATATAAAATATAAATATAAAAATATATATTAATATAAAATTATATATATGATATATATATATATAGAGACCGAGTTAGAGAGAAGAGAGAGAGAGCAGAGAGAGAGAGAGAGAAGAGAGAGTATACAAAAATGTATCTTTATTTTTCAAAATGACGATATTGCAAGTATTAATTTGAAAAGCGAATTATAGCTATCAAATTAATAATAAATCCCTCATCTGTTTGGAAAGAGCTCTTTGAAGTTACAACTTCCTATATACGGGAACGTTGATTGGAACAGAAAAGATCGCTATGTTGGTCAAATTATTAAATATTACTGTTATCAGTACTACTAGTGAGTATTGTCAGTATTAGTAAGCACTCTACACAGTTTTTTTTTTTCCTTGTCTGCCAAAATAACATAATGCTTGTTAACGTATATTTAGAGTTTCAAAAATTTATCCAACTTTTTATAAACCTTTTTGATTAAAATGATTTCTTATTTCTTATTTTGTACAGCCCAACTATAGAAAAAAAAATCTTATTCCTCGTTTTTACATTTTAATTGTGTGTTTTTTTTTATTGAAAGGGGGGGGGGGGGATTTTTTTAGGTATGAATAGTAATTTTTTAAACAGTTTCTGTATACATATATTTTTTATATTTCAGAAGTCAATGAAAAAAATATTTTGACTTAAAACAAAATCAAAAGTATCATAAATTATGTCTTAATTTTAATCACTAGTTTGAGAATAATTTATATTTTGCTTAAACTTAATTTTAAATAACGGAACTTTTTTAGGTAGTAGAAGGACTAATAGTTGTAGGAGATGAAAAGAGCTTAAAAAATTTTGTGTTAAATTTATTAGTTATATTATTATTATTATTATTATTATTATTAATAAGATTCTTTTATTATATTTATATTATTATTATTATTATTATTATTATTATTATTATTATTATTATTATTATTATTATTATTATTATTATTATTATTATTATTGTTGTTGTTGTTGTTGTTGTTGTTGTTGTTGTTGTTGTTGTTGTTGTTGTTGTTGTTGTTGTTGTTGTTGTTGTTGTTTTTGTTGTTGTTGTTGTTGTATATTTTTATTATTATTATTTATTATTATTATTATTATTATTATTATTATTATTATTATTATTATTATTATTATTATTATTATTATTATTATTATTATTATTATTATTATTATTATTATTATTATTATTATTATTATTATTATTATTATTATTATTACATTTATTCTTTCATTCATTGAATGTTTTTTAATCTACTAAAAATATTTTTTAAAAATTCAATTATTGTCACTAATTCAGTTTGGAATTTTATTTTATTATTTAATTTTTTTTGTATATTGAATTCATATTAATATATTAAAATATTAATATATGCTCATATTAAACTGTCAGAACATTCAAAATAAGCTCTGATAAATATATATATATTTTGAAAGTAGTAATATATATATATATATATATATATATATATATATATATATATATATATATATAATTTAATGTCTATATAATATATATATATATCTTTATTTAATATATATATATATTTAATATATGACTATATATATATTATATATATACCGTATATATAATATACTTTGCGCCTTAACCTTTTCTCTACTTTCTTCTATTCCTCTTAGAGATGTATTTAATGACTAATAATAATGATGATTACTAGTGGTTATATTTTATTTTTCTGAGATTTAACAGAAAACTAAACTTGGATAGTTTTTGGAATTTTAATGGATATTTATGGATAAATACAGAGAATATAGAATATAGAAGAGAACTTGACGTGCACAGCAAAATTTACTAAAAATATATTAGAATTTTGAAATAGGCTTGTCTGATAGTAAAGACAAGTTTATAAAGCATAATGTTCAATTACGTCATATCTTGAAAGAGGTTCTCCTCTATTTGGAAGAAAAAAATTTCAAAAGAAAAAAAAATTCTGATGTTTTGAAGCGAAAAATTATTCAATAACAAGAAATAACTTTGAAAAATACAAAATAAAAAAGAAAAAAAAAACATTTAAAAAAAATTGAAGCTTCGATTAAGAAGTAAGGGGAAAAACTGGAAAGATTGAAGATAGAGGGTCAGATTCAAGAATCCTTTTCAGACATGAAATACATGACAGAGTTATGTATAACTAATTAAGGCGAATACAGAA
Source organism: Trachelipus rathkii (assembly GCA_015478945.1). Lineage (NCBI taxonomy): Eukaryota > Metazoa > Arthropoda > Malacostraca > Isopoda > Trachelipodidae > Trachelipus > Trachelipus rathkii. Next base: position 14,735 of record JABUQX010027993.1, read on the forward strand.
ATACATGATAGAGCTATGTATAACTAATAAGACTAATACAGAAATACATGATAGAGCTATGTATAACTAATAAGACTAATACAGAAATACATCATAGAGTTTTATGTATTACTAATTAAGATGAATACAGAAATACATGATAGAGCTATGTATAATTAATTATGACGAATACAGAAATACATGATAGAGTTATGCACAACTTATTAAGACGAAATCAAACTAATTCAACTAATCCCTCTGCCTGCAAATCTCGAAATTTATGAAACTAAATTAAATAAAGCACAAAATTTTACAGGTTTTTTAATATTTATGACAGATTCGTTCTCCAAAATGTTTTCAAAATAATATTTCAAAATGGTAATTGTTTCTCATATCTATATTTTCAAACATATCATTTTGCAAACCACAAATTTAGTTATGCTTTATTTGCTGTTAACAGTGGTGATATATATATTATATTATATATATATATGTGTGTTGTTTATTATGTCTGTATTATATATAATATATATTTTTATAATATTAAATATATATATATAGTATATATATATATATATATATATATATATATATATATATATATATATATATATATATATATATAATATATATATATATATATAATATATATAATTATAGATATATATAATATAGTATAATATACCTATATATATATATATATATATTATATATATAATTGTGTGTGTGTGTGTCTTTATGTCTGCTTGTTGAGATATATACAATGTGAGCCATAAGATAAAATTAAATAAAAACCCTGTGTTCAAGCGATGGCTTTGACCCTCTTCCCTACAAAAAGTTATTAGTCGGAAAACCAACGGAGAAACAGGAGAAGGATAACACGAAAGGAAAGGAAGATAAAAAAAAAAAAAAGACATAAAAGAAATTTACCAAGAAAAATAATAAATAAACTTGAGATAATAATATGACATAAAAAAGGAAAAGGAATATATAAATTAGATATATATTGAAAATAATTAATGAATTATTATATTCTGGCATTTAAGGCCAGAAATATTGACGAAGGGAAATCCAATACTTACTGTATAATACATACATATAAATTTTAAAAAATTTTATTATTTTTATTTTCACCTATAAAGACGTTCTTTTGGACAAAAATAAATACAAAGTAATAAATTATAAAAATAAAAAAAAAAAAAAAAATAAATAAATAAATAAATAAATTACAAAAACGGTATAGTGGGGAAGAATTATCCTTATTTCCAACTTTTGATTAAAAAAATCAATTAATTTTTTTTTACATTTTTTTTAGTTCGGATCAAAGCCCAATGGTTAATAAGGTTAACCAAAAGACAAAAGAACGATCTAGCCCAACCAATCTAATTCTGCCCTAAAAATAAAATTAAACTGAGTAGAAAAAATAATGGAAAAAAAAGTTAAAAATTAAGACAAATTTGTTAAAAAATAATTAAAATCAAAACAAATGTTTTTCTCATATATATATATATATATATATATATATATATTATGAACATATAAATATGAGATAAAAGAGTTATATATGAAATTTATGGATATATATTAATTGTCATATATATATATATATATATATATATATATATATATATATTAGGGGTTAGTGCTATTAAATGCCTTGTTGAATGCAAAGGGAGGAAGCTTTGAGATGTGCTAGGATTCTGTATGAGAATATGTTGACCGTATTAATGTATAGTAGTGAAGTTGGTGTGAAATGTGAGGTAAATAATCTAAGTTTTTTTGCGTTTGTAGTCTGTTTTCAAATGGATAATCTTAGGGGCGTAAAGTTAGGTTTAGAAGAATCGTTGTTAAAAATGGGAATTGAACGTTGTTAGGAAGCTGTGGTGGTGAAGAAAGGCGTGAGCGAGAGTGTATTAAGATATTTCTGTCAATTGGAATGCGATAGATGAAGATAACGGTTGGTTAAGCTAATAGTCTTATAGTGGTGAGTGTGCGGAACGAACCGACTGGATTGGAAGCAAAGTAGTGTCTAATAGGAAAGGGGTGTGAGGTTTGCCAGAGTTGAAAAAAAGATGCATAATAGGAGTGAAGAGGGGAGGGTTGCGAGGGGGAATGGTTGTGTGCCCTTACATACTAGAAGATACCACAGTGAGGGATTGTTCTCGGTGTTTTTGAAACCCAGGGGGGGGATTTCTGACTGCTGAATGGAGCTTTTCCCATTTAAAGGTATGAGGGGCTTTCATTTCGACTTACGTCATGTTCTTCTACTTAACTCTTCTATTTCGGGTGTATGTTCCCCACCTCACCCCCAATCTGAGATCAAAGAGGAAGATAAAGAAAGAAAGGAATAATATATTATATATATATATATTATATATATATCTTATTATATAAATAACTACTATATAGATATATATAATAATATAATATATATAATTATTATATATATATATATATATATGTTTGATCATGTAGAGATGTACCAATATAATCTTTAATCTAGTATGCTTATTTTATCTATAGTATTGAATTATTTTAATGTAGTGTCATATATCCTGGTCAATAATATAAATATTTTATAACTAAGTAATAGGAACTCTGCCATTTACTTTCTATTGTAGTATTAGTGTATTAGTTCGTTATGAGTTAAATGCAATTAATGCTGTATATACCTTTACAGGTGTAGTTTTTGTAGCTCCTTTTATTGAATATATTGTTATTGTTGTTTTATATCAGTCTATATAAAATATATATTAATTCAGAAAGACATATAGATAATAACTAGTATAAATAGAAATTAACAAAATTTATTAGTGTATTAAGTTAGATAATATATAAAATCTTAAGCTAATATAATTTATATATATATAATATATTATATATAGAATTATATAACGAGTTACCAAAAAGCTTGAAAAAACAACACAAATGATAAGGATGGAAATTTGATCTTTATGTTCGTATGTGTTTGAAAGTTAAACAGCAAAACCGAAGACAAAATATTATCTAGAACAAAAGACATACAATTTTATTTCAAGATAAATAGTTTAGTCACAATAAATGTGTTAAAAGAAGATGAACAGAAATTAGCAGCATTCCAATTTAATAAATAAGACGAATACTTTTTTAACATATTATTATTATTTATTATTTTATTATAATTATATATTTATTATTTTTTTTATTTTATTATTATTATTATATCTATTATTATATATTCTTATACATAGTCATTTATTATTATTATTATATATTCTCTATTTATTATTATTATTATTATCAATATATTATGATTTTTATATTATAATTTTTATCTATAATTATATTATTTATATTAGTATTAATATTATTATATTAATATATTAATTATCTAAGTATATTATTATTATTATATAACCCTACCAACCCCAACAATATCAATCTCAATTACATCTCCTACACAGACCCACATACTCAACATAAACACCCCCATATCCATATAAATTTCATCCCAACTGTAAATTAATCATTACAAAAACACACTTAACCTCATTCAACACACAACACCACACGATCCCATCCCATTCACTTCAAACCACCCACAAAACCCACTACTTAACAAATCACAACAACAAACCACACTCATCATCCCTCCCCAAAAGTACTTTATCATAACACACCAAAATCCACTACCCTGAAACCAGCCCCCACATCACACAAATATTATAACTATATATTATATCTTATTATTATTTATGATTATTATTTATTTATTATATTAATCAAATAATCATTATTTACTCTAATAAATATATAAAATTCCAATATATTATCAATTATTACAATATTATAATTATATATTATTGATTATTTATAAATATACTTATATCACTTAATACTATATATAACTAATAGCACCATGAGCTGGAATAAAATATCAGGAAACACCTCAAACGACACCAAAACAAAAACAAACAACGACAAATATAGAAATAGCAACAACAAAAATTACTCAATAAAATAACTAAATAACATGTAATAATAATAATAAATAATAATTAATAATAATAATAATAATAATAATAATAATAATAAATAATAAATTAATAAATAAAATAATCAATAATAATAATATAAAACAATAATAAAATAATAATAATAATAATAATCATAATAATAAATAAAATAATAATAGATAATATAAAAATACAGGTAAGAATGGAGCGTAAAATTTCAAAATGAACGCTAATTACGCTAAAAAAAAAAAACAATTATACCAAAAAATAATTTGGATAAAATAAAGTAAAATGAAGAATGAGAACATTTAAGAGAAGAATAAAGAAGAGTATAATGAAGAAGAGTGAAGTAGAGTTGTATTAGAAGTAGAAGGAAGAGAAATTCCTCTTTTTTTTATATTGTTCCAATTGATATGAAAGTGTAAATTTATCAATTTCTTTTCAATGCAAAAATAAAGAACTTTGTTTGTGAATGAGTTACTTTTACCTTTTAACAGGAATCTTAGTGAATAAAAGCATAGATTTATTACTATATTATTATTATCATTATTATTATATTAATCCAATGTTATATTTTTATAGGTAATAAATATTTATTTAGCATAGCTCTTTTTTTAAATTTAATTATAATATGGTATAATATTAATTTGTTTTAAGACCTTTACAATATCTAAGAAACTAATAATGAATCCTCCCAAAACTTCTGTTGTGACTGTGGGGACCGTGAACGGGGGAAGAAGTTGAAAATAAGAATAAAAAGAAGAATATGGATGGATAAGAGATGGAGAAAAGAAATAGAGAAGAGTAAAGAGAGAGAAAAAGACAAAAAAAGAAGAAAAAAAAAAACAGAAAGAAAGAAAGAAAACTTAATTCAAATATAAACACAAATACTCACATGTTTTATATCATTTCCATATATGGAGATATATGAAAATAGAGACAAAAAAAAAAATTAACCATAAAAAAAATACTATTAGATAATACACAATCTTAAAAAAAATAAATAGAAATAACATAAAAAATTTTAATTTAAAAAACTGTGAAAAGTGGAAAAGATCCAAAAAAAAACAAATAAGAACAAAAGGAGAAAATTACCTAATTTCCAAAGTTTCATCAAATAATAATAAAAAAAAAAAAAAGAAAAAGAATAAAAAAAAAGAATAAAAAAAAAACGCGGAGAAAAATAAACAAAAAAAAAAAAAAAAAAAAAAAAAATTTAATAAATCACTCAAATAAGAAACAAAAAAAAAATAAAAAAAAATTAACAAATAAAAAACCAATAAATGATAAAGCGATTCGTAGTTTATCATAGCAAATTTGGTATTTTCCTCAGCAACCAGCAACATAGGTAATATATGGTAAAATAAAAGTATAATGATTCAAATCAACCCAAAAAAAAAAAAAAATACAGAAATATATAAATAATATATAATTAATATATGTAAAATACATGTAAGTAAACTATCCATTTCATATTGCATTCCAAATAATATACATAATATCATAAAATATTATAATAATAATTAAATATATATATATATATATATATATACATATAATAATAACTATATATATCATTATATAATATATATTATAATATATATTATCTTAAATAATCTCCCGAGTTTTATAGGAAATTAGTAACGGTTAAAAATGACAGAAATAATTTAATTTTAATTTTTGATTTAAATTTGCGGATATTGAAATGTCTTTTTTTTTTTTTTTTTATTTTTAAACTTTCCGTTTCATATACAATACATTTTGCAATTTGTACTAGTAAATTTTCTCCGTTAATAGAATAACTTATATATTTATATATAATATATATTAATATAATATAAATATACAATAGACAAACATTTTACTAACTAGTTAGATGTAAATTATATATATTAATATAATAAACAAATAAAATATAAGTATATAATATATATATAATATATATAGAAATAATTGCCAAGGAATCACACACACAAAAATGAATTGTTTCATCTATTCCGCACATTGTTTAACATTTGAATTTCAATAGGAACTTAACATAGACACCTCAGAAAGAAAAATTCAGGTCGGCGACGCACTTAGTAATAATTTTAAGAGTGAGAGTTCACATACCTAGAGAAATACGAATAGTGCAATAATTTTTCTCCGTACATCACTCTACTCACCATTATATATACCTATATATCATATATACTTTATATATAATACGTATATATATATATATATATATATTATACATATTATATATATTATATACTAATATATATATATTTATCATAATATAATAATCATTTAATCAATGTATATTATATTATACTACTCATAATATTTTATTTAATACAAACTATTTAAATCAGTATTAATAAATAATAATATGAATAGGCCATATAATTATTTATCAGATATTATTAAATTAATCGTCTCATGACACTAATCTCATTATTATTTAAATAACGTAAATATTGCAAATACTTTGATCTGATCATCATATAGGCTAATCTGTATTATCGTAGCCGATATTTGAGTCATATAATTTGTTCTCATAAATTGGGATTTCTATTTCAAATGTATGGATCTTATAGGAATTATGAATATTATATCATTTTTCACTAACGAGCATTAAATTGAATATAAAAAGCTTTTACCAAAACTAGGAATAAAATAGCTTCTGGAATAAAATTTGCATAAGCAACAAAAAAAAGCTGAATTATCCAACGTCTATTCAAAATGAAATTGAAGGGCAAAATATAGTTGAGAAATTCTTTGACAATATAAGAAGATACTTGACAATTAGTTTTGTCAATCGGACGAAAGTTTTCATACTAAAATAGTATATTGGACACAGGATTATGATATGTTTAGGGCAGAGGAAATTCGTGATATAAAAAATGGAACCATCATTGGGACCACCAGATGTAGGTCATTTATTTGATATTAAGCTTGGAACGGAACTTTGATAGAATAATAATTAAATTTTTAAATTCATATCTGATGATTCATTACGTACCCATTAAAATGCTAAGGGGGACAATTACGCAAATTATAAAAGATCAATGTTTACATTGGAATGATATAAATAATTACAAACCGGTTATGAAGACTTCAATAATTCAAAGGTTCTCGAATGTGGTATATAATTCGAATGGAAATTTTTGTGGTTCTCAATGATAGGATAATATGGTTTCACAACAAAATATTCTACAACTGCAACTTTTACACTAAAAGAAACAATTTTACGATGTTTAAATAAAAAGTTATATGGTCTATGCAACCTTTTTGGATTTGAAGTAAAGTACTTGACAAAGTGAATCATAGGATTCTGGTTAAGAAATTCAGTGATTTTAATATTCCAAATAGTCTCTTAAGCTTATAGTTATTGTGTATAATAATCAATCGGCCTGTATAAAGTTGTATAAAGTACAAGAACCTTTTTCTGCATTTTGGCAGATTAAGAATAGTGTGATAAAGGTAGGAATCCTATCTCCTCTCGTTTTGCTTAAGTATTAATGAATCAATTGATGAAATTTCAGATTGTAATGTCGAAACCAAATTCGGATTTTATGTTTCTAATCTTATTATTATGTATAACATTATATATAATCTGATTTGGTATGTCGACTTCTTAATAATTTTATATGGTATACTATGTAAAATGTAAAAGTGGATCATCAGCCTAGCATTGTGATGGAGAATTGAAAGATTTTATGAAAATACCATTGCCTATACTTTAGTTGCAAACACCATTTAATATGTTAAAATGATGCTGGCTCTCATAGATGCTATTGAATACGGAAGGAAATTCGAGTAGTTATATACTTTTATTAAGGATGTCGTTATTATCAATATGTTCGTTCTTATTATATTTCTTTCCGAGAAGATCATTTTATCTGTGCTGGGTCTAATTTTCTTTTTTTTTCTTTTTTTGCTTTAGTTCCGGTAGGGTGTTTAGCTTTTTTTTATGCGCAGATTTGATTATTAATGTTTTAATGTTCCTTGTGGGCTCTCTTCACATTTTGTGATGTTTTATTTTTATTTTTTATAGAGAGTACTGAGTAATAATGGAAGATAGTTTTGTGAATGGTCTCTTTTCTGTCTGGTGAATGCGCACGTTTCTAGCCAAGAGGAGGTTTGAAGTGGAAAGACAGATTGATAACTATCGGGAAAGAGGCAATCTATTTGAGAGATACTATCATGATCATGCGCTATCTATCTTAGTGTTAAGTTCAGACTAGCAGGATAAACATTTTTAAAGAAATCTTAGGCATCTCGAGTTTTAAGGATGGACTGAAAGCTCCGACCCGGTCAGTTGTAAGTTAGAAGAAATTGGAGAATTCAGCTTTAGCAAAAGGTAAGATGACTTTCTGCCATTGGGACATACTAGATAGAAACAGTTAGTAGATATTCTTTTTTCACTATGTTAAGCAAGAGGAAGAGAATTGAAATATCATTTCATTTCTACTGAGAAATTTTTTTTTCTGAGTATACTGGAAAGATTTTTACATCATTTGAAATTAAAGAATAACTTCTGCATTTTTGAAAACAACGTAATTCTTAGGGCATCCCATACCATGCCTACGGATAGAGGACAAGCAGGTTAAACCAGCTTTATAGTTTTCGATAGGAAAATATGGGTATCCTCCATGGCAGCGAATGATCTTGTATTCGTGGTCTGCAGATTCTGATGAACCGCTCCCGACGACAATCAGTCGCTATTTCATGGAGAATCAGAAGTTCGACGCATGTCCGATCACCTTGCTGACCAGAGTGCCACCCTTCTTGCGTTGGATGAAGTGTTTTAACATAATAGTAGTAGGTGAAGCAAAGAAAAATGTTAACATGTTTGGTTTCATTCTAAGACGTGATCAGGATTAAGCATGAGTGCAACTGAGCTCAGTCATTCAAATAGGCAAATGTGGCAGTTCAGCTGCTGTAACATGAGAGAACTAGAGGGAAGCCATTTCATATATGAGTTTAGATAAAGGAAGAAAGAGAATGTGTTTCCTTTGGTGCAGAATAGTAAGACTATAGGATATTCCAGCTGGTTAGTCATAATAGAAACTAATGTGAATTTTGTATACTGACAAGCATCCAAAAGAGTGGAATTCGGAAGACTTTAAATTGAACAGGATGCAGTATTTGTTGCGACATCGCCTTGTAGCTGAAAATTGAGCAAGAAGCAAGAGGATACGAGTAGGGATTTTTAGAAGCATTCATAACAGTTTTTCGGTAGAACATTAGGGTCTAGAACAAAAATTTTTGGAGCTCACCCCCACCAGAGCTGTCCCTCCCAAATGTGATGTGAAGATTAAAGGGGCTACCTTTAGAGTCACCCCTCTTGTTCTTCTGGTAGCTGCGTCGTTTATTTTATGATTTATTTTGAAGGAGTGCTTGTGGTAGTGTTCTGATGTGTGAACAGAAGTTACTCCTGTGTAGCAAGATGTGTAAATGGCCCCCGAGATGAGTGTGGCGACATTGGGCAGAGTTCTGAGTAACCAAAGAAGCAGGCTTTATTTATCATTTCCATTGTTAAGTGTGTATCAAAGATGTGGAAAATAGGTTTTTCAATTTTTTTCTTTTTTTTCAAATTTTATCAGAAAAAAAAGGATGCCAAAATATGACATAAAGGAATAGCAGTAACCTTGAATCCAGGGATGCAGAGAAAGTCGTGAAAGTTGTTGTCCACGGACTTCCCTTATATAGAGGAATTATTTGTAGATTTTTTTAGCTTCGCTGTTTGTAAAGAAGAAGAAGAAAGTTGAAAATCAATGAGAGTTAGAAAACCATGAAAGGTTAAAAAATCAGAGGTTGAGAAATGAAAACGGTGACAACACCTTTTCAGAATATATTATTATTAATAGGAATCGCGTAAGATATTAACTACCAAGTAACTTAACAGCGCGAATATCATCAATCGGTATCTAGGGTTGCGTTTAGAAGTTCTGTAGGTGATCAACACATCATTAGTGTATTGATCCCCGTAAAGACAAATTAATTCTCCAGAAAGGTCCATAAAAATAGATATATTAAGTATTAGATAGGTGAATTGGCATGATTTCTGTCTTTAATGTGTTTTTTATTCTAGGAATAACCCGATAGAGGAATACCTTATTTTCTTTTTCCCGTAGTGATTTATTCTCATCGATTTAATATGAGTGGGTCCAGAAGTGATTTTACCTCCATAAAAAGCGTTACAATCTTCTCGTTATGTGAGTATCTAGAATGAAGGTAATAAAGTGATTCCCTTCGTTACAATATGATGGTTTGTTGTATAATACCTGAATAGGGTAAGTGTAATAACGAATAAGTGAGGGTCCTAAATGATATTTGGTTACATTACATCCAATTAATCATTAGTCAGGCCGTTCTTGTAGTATTAAGTTAAAAAAGAAGCATGACTAATTTAGATCATATACCGTATGATAATAATTACTGTAGTCTTATGTACTAGTATATATATGGATTTAGTAAGATTATCTTTGATATTCGCAATATATACGTTGAATTTGTATATATATTAATATTATATATATTTATATATCATATATATTATTTTTATTAATATTTTAATTTAGATATTATAATATATATAAACAATGGGGAAATAATCCAGTCGTGATCTATTGAAATATTGCTTTATTCTTCTCTAAAAATGCAAATTACATTAAAATTGAAACGAATATAATGCATTAAATTATATTAAAAAAAATCTTAAATACTTAATAATTAAATATTTAATAAGTTTTGATTTGAAATATATTTTGTTAAAAATCTTTCATTATTTATAGGAATCTTTTTTTTTTTTTTTTTTTTTCTTTTATTTGTTCTATTTTTTTAATTTCTTTTTAATACTTTGAAGAATAAATAATGATATATATTAGTTAAAAATGTAGGAATATAATTAGATAGCTCTGATAAGATTAATAATAAATTAAAAATATAAAAGTATTAAGGTTGTGATATCTAATATCATATAAACATTGTATTTTTATTAGAAAAGCAATTCCTATCTAAAAGAATAATATTACTCAATAGATTCTCATCTCTCTTCATCTCTCGTCTCATTCCTGCTGTACTCAACCAATAAGTTTGATCACCTCTCTTCTATTTTCCTCTCTTCCTTTCAATTACACATTAATCTTATTTATTTGTTAAAATGTTTAAATAATATATTAAGCATATTCTATACAATATAAGTAGTCATTATACTATACTATAATATTATATATTATTACTTTGTCTTATTTTAAATCCATTATATAAATATAATTGGTTATGATGTTCCAAAATGCATCATGTATTATATTTTACAATTTTTATATATATTATATATTATTATATATATATTTACATATATTGACTTATAAATATATCTCTATTTTTGATTTCGATATTATCTATATATTTATTATTATAATATAGATTTATTATTATATATTTTATATATATATATATAATAGTATATTTATTAATTATAATATATATATTAATAAATTATACTTATATATTATATACATAATAATGATAATATAAAATATATATAAAGATATATTATATACATAAATATATAATATGCAAATGTCTATATAGTATCTGTATATTAATATATATTATATATATATGATATTATGATATATTATATTATAATATATACTATATATATTATAATATATATAGTATATATATAATATTATATAAATATATAGTATATATATATATATATATATAATACTTAATATTTATATTAATTTTTTATTATGAAATTATATATCTATCTTTTTCTTTAATATGCTTGTATCTAATTATAGATGACTGCAGGTAATCCTTTATATTTTTTATTTATGTCATTATTGCAATTACATTTAATATATTTTATATTGATATATTGGCTATTCCCAGTGATCTTACCTTGTAAAAATTGCTTTGGGAAATCTTAATTTTTCCTAATTTTATTATTTATTTAAAGGTGATATTTACTTTATTTAGTAATAATAAAATCATTTATGATTTTTAGTTAATACATATTAAAAGAAAAAGTACCAGATAACTCTATTCCATTTTTTTATAACTTGCAAAAATGATTTTAACACACTCTCGACATACTAAACAAAAAAATTAAATACCCTATTTTAAATTTTTATAAATTTAAGGACTTATTGTATTATAAATATTATATTTCTTAATATTATTTTATGTTTATGACTAAAGTCCATACGTGTGGCGTAGCTTAACTAGTAGATGAAACCTGACGATATTTTTTACAGTTTAATAATAATAACGAGGGAAACGAATCTGATCTGTTAATTAATAATTCCTTGGCTCCGAATGTATACTTGCATATCCTTGTTATATGACTTAAACTTGAAGGTTATGTAGATATTTTTTATTGGAGTCATAAAAATATATTCTGAGTCTAGGTCTTGAATAGAAATGGATAAAATTAGAAATAATTAACACCTAAGTATAATAGGATTATAATATGAAGATATAAAATTCTATGACAAGAGATATAAAATATGGTATTATAAGTAAAATAAATAATTATGCTGAAATAATATATCTAAAAACTACAAATAGCTACAGGCGATAAAAGGATCATACATTTAATATTAGAATATTCTGTCTTTCAAAAAATGTATCAAATAAAATATAACATATTATTGTTAATAATTATTATAATTAATTTAATGTTAAATACATGATGTATAATAGATACATAGTAGAAAATATATTTTATACGTTACGTCGTTAAAATATATATATAGATAATTCCGGAGCGTATAATATTTTGGATTTTTTTCTTTAACTAGAAAAGTGTTTTTGAAGGGATTACCGCACCGATGGCAGGAGTCAGGCGTTTAACTCTCGGATTCCTTTCCGGGGAATACGGTTACGGTTGCGACTATTCCCCTCCTTACCGGGATATATGGTGTTCTCCGGACCCCGCTCTTTTAAGGTATTTGGGTGTCGCTGGGTGATTCCTCTCAAGCCCCTCTCCCTACGTGTTGATATGTGTGGAATAATCGTCCCCCCCCCTGATACTGTTCTCCCGTCGGTCAGAGTGCCCCCCTACTAATTAGCCTTATGTAATACCTTTACATATAATTTTAATACTTATAATATATACTTTTATATATATTATATATATAAATATATATATATACTATAACTATTATATATCTTAATAATATTATATATTTTATATAGATATAGTATAATATAATTGAATTCTATAATTTATTATACTTTTTTACTATAGTATTTATTTGACATTTCCACGTATTAATTATAGTTTTATGATTATATATATTGCAGGCCTAGTTTGTTGTTGTTGTTGTATTAATATTATTATTATTTTTTGATGGTATTCGTTCTTTAGCTATATCTGTTGGTGATTGTTTGTTGTACTTGACATGTGTATATATGTATTGATAGAGTTGACTATGTCACCGCCCGCCGTGCTCGAGGCTGTCCCTGAGCCTTACCCGATCCACCACACCCCACATTTTTTTTGATGTTGTGGTTCTTCTTAGTTTCACCCTTTTATCTGTTTATTCATTTCTCTTTCCTAACTCGAATCAGTTGTTGAGCATAGTCGATTCCCAAAAAGTGATATTCCCTTACTTTTCCCCTTTAGCTATGGGTTGCTTTTCAGATTTTTTTTTTTTTTTTTTGCGCTAGTCGTTCCTTTCCGCCATTCAACAATTTATATTTTCTACCACGGTATTCTTCGTTCTTTGCGTAAATTTCGCAAACCTTTTATCGTTACGTTTTTTTGATATCATGTCTCTCTTCTCAGCAATAGCCCCTTTATTATTCTCTTCCTATATGATATCATCTTATATTATTAGTATTCGGCCTTTATATACTGTCTTCGCTGAATCGTGTGAGTATTCTCTTTGGCTATTTATACTCATTTCTCATAATTGTGGTACTACTTATTGCCTTTCTAATTTATTATTTATGTTTTATAATTTTTCCGTACATGATTAGTACTACTTTTCGGATAATATCTACTACCGTTTTCCTACTCATCCCTGCCTTTAATTTATTATATATTATCATCCCTAATTTAGTCTCTGCCCCCTTGTCGCACTAACATTATTTATCTTCATTTACCTATCGCGTAGTCTATTGACGTATAGATATATTTGTCACTCTATAATATTTATCAGAGCCACTACTGCTACGGTATCCCTACTCCTGACACTCCCCATCCATTAGCCTATACTCTCGCTTTAATAAATACAATACCCTACTACCATCATCAGCACCAATTATCCTTAAGATGATATGATTTTACGTCTTATTAATGAACATACTTTAGCTAATCTCACTCTACTTCTCCTATACTCTTATGTACGCGTTTGCTTTCTTATAAGTGATATACATATTTAACTGTAGACCCTATTTTATATTTACCATTTCACTGATATACTCTTTTCATTATGTTATAATTTTGAGCGCTTAGTACTTTATGACCTGATAGCATATGGTCATATCTCCGATATAAATACTTATTCTGAAGTCTGTAGTAACCGACTACTTATTGTCACTTTCCCCCAGGTATCATAATCCCTTTACATTGTATTTCCTGTGCCCATACGTGTTGTAGTGAATTAATTCATAAATTAACATCACCTATATCCTAAATCTTAAAAGTTAATAATGATTTAATCAATCTGACAGATTCACTAACTAAAAATTTTTACCATTATTGAATTTTCAATTATGATATTTCTGTACATATTGGAAGTCTAACACATAATACTATTTAGAATGTGTTTGTAATTATTTCCATTACATCACAATTAAAATTACTAGTGTTATTATTTTATAGAGGTATTAAATACGGCAAAAAATTCACCAGCTCAAACAGAGGCAAAATAGTGTTTATAATGTGCTCTGCGTGTCCATAATCTCACGAGTTGCTATAAACCTCTCACATTTATCGAGTTTCTGGAACAGAGGAAACATAATTTGTGTTAATGGCTCAAAAACTCAGCTCCCTCATCTTTCTTTTCGAAATAATATATTTACCTGCACAACTAACATACATCATATACTATTACAAGAAAATAACTAAACTCTTATTAAATGTTATATTCCTACACAATTTTCACGTGTTTACTTTCCTCCTATGATATCTCTTGAAAATATCATATTATTCCTCCTACTAAACTAGCTTATAAAGGATTAGATGTTCTGATGCACTTTCAGTATTTCTTTACATTACCCGTTTCTTGCATATTATAAGGTCGTCGCTCGCTTCTATATGAAATGTGCATGATAAAACGGTGTGGTTTCACTCATACTACCCTTCTACGTCTTTTCGTCTGATCAGATATCATATTTTCTATAAATTTGAACACTCGTTACATACCGTTTCCCTATCCTTTCTTATATATAATATTACATGATACATTATTATATATTTAGCTCGAACTTATATCTCCTTTGCTAATTATAATGCTGTACTTTTTCACACATTCTGTGTCACTCGCATACTGAACAAGGTGAGGTTTCCTCCGATCCGAATTCTCCTAGGCCATAGCTAACTAGTGGAATATGATCACGTTTACAGCTATCTTTCGAATCGTTTGTGAAGTTACCTTCCGTCTCGATTCTCCCGACTAATTTATCGTGTTTTGTGTTCTGATAGTGAGGCCTAATCACTCTCCTAGCTTTTTTCTCATATTTCGTGAGTCTGGAGAAACTAGATTGAATTATGACAAACACCATGTATTGCTACTTGAAATCTTTGAATTAATATAGATTTGTTTCTTCTCTTTCTTTGCACCTCTAAACGCAGTGAAATTTCAGCTAGTCTTCTTCTCCTCTATAAATAATGAGTTGACAAAAAGAACTTTTAACTCGAGTTCAACACAAGCTCACCGTCTCTTATATTTTATATATAAATTTACTCTTGCCAAACAAAGCTCCTAATCCTGCCCTGTTCATACATGATTGCGTTCTTTCTGTCACTTTAATTGATCGGTACTGTATTGGGGTGGCTGTTTTGCGCTGCTTCATACGCTAAACTTAATTCAATTTCGGACATGATCTCTTATTATTTCCTATCTGGTTATGTCACTTCTAGCTTACTCTGTCCGGAACAATAAGTGATAATGAGAATGCTGTTTTAAATTACGTTTGACTTAGTGGAGAGCAGGTTACTATTTCCTTCTCTCATACTAGATCTTTTTCTCTCCTTCATATCCATTTGTTTCGACTATCTAGATGTCTTGATCTCATGGCCATTTACAGGCTAAGTGATTACCAATATGTGACGCTATCGGGCAGTGTGGTAATAAAAATCATTCTTAATTTCGCAGCCAATAATCACTCTTGCTAGAGTTATCTCATTAAAATATCAGCTAGAAATTCGATTAATTCAGGAGATACTTACTTCGACGATGACAAAGCGGACTTATCTTCAAACGTAATAAACGTTCGTCTTTTCTAATACCTTCCTTATGTGGTTTCTTACCCTACTGGTATAAAATTCTTCTCGCCTCTTGCCAAAACATTCATTTCCATAACAAATTCTGGGTAAAAATCTACTCTTAATCCTCCTCTTATTTCGATACTGCATGGTTCTGTTGCTAACTCTCCAACTAGTGATGGACCGGATGTTTCTCTTTGGCTTCCTATTTATCTCTAACTCAACCCTTGGATCAGATTAATCTTATGGCCTAATTCCTCTTTCCTCTCCTTCTTAACTCTTAACAGGTGTTCCAGCCTTGCCTTCTGAGATTACATTTGGTATTCGTATAATTGCCATGTGGCTCCTGAAATAAATTATAGTCTGATGACTTAGATAATGGTTCGCTGAGTTCTCCGTTAGTGGGCATTCCTCCCCGATATCTATTGTAGTGTAACGTTTAGCTTCTCGTGCTGGCCCTACTCCTCTCGTTTCAACTATATTTTCTGTATGCCTCATTACTTAGCATCTTTCCCTCTAAGTGTTGAATAGCCGCATAATATGTTCCACACCTCCGAAAAAGGATTAAAGTCCGCTCTCTATCCTTTCTAACTACTCAGCCCTATAGCTTCTAACTTGTTAATCTTCTATCTTAAAGGATCGTTATGAAACCCTCTCACTCTCATTTCTTTTATATTCCATTTCTTGTGAATATCTCATTCCACTTCTCTTCCGATTGCCAGTACTTGCTTTCGGGCGCTCAGAGGGTAATCTACGGGAGTGAAATTATCTATTACTCCTATCTAACAGATATTATGGTTTTCCACCTCAGGGATAATTTATCGGGGAGACATTGCGTAGTGATGGCGGCTTGGCACATTTTATCCAAAAGCATTTGACCGTGTGTTATATTACTGGTTCTATTCATGTCCATACGTCCCGTCCTGCTCCTCCACAGCTCCCCCTCCTTTGGCCATTTCCTCCTTCTCTTTGAACCTTACTTATAGATCTAGCTTTCCATCAAATCGCTCAATATCGGCTGTTGTTCATAGATGTGGGTTACGTACTTCATTCATTCCTAAATAACTGTCAGAATAGTTTGTAAGTGTTCCTCTGAGGGTTCTATGTCTTTAATCTCCTACTTATTTCCTGCTTTTCTATTTTTAATTAGATTCTTTAATGTTAATAATAACTCTTAATTTCCACTCATATATTATGCCGATGTAACTTCAAGACCCTATCATTATCTATCAATCTCATTTCAATTCTGCTCCATCTTTAACCTTCTAGGAATTGCTCATCTCTGTTCTTTATCTTTTCCGATTAATTTATCCATTTTCTTCGCTGATCTGAGGAATATGTTATATTCTCCGATGTCGTGTGATCGTTCGCCACCATATGAGAATTTTAATCTTTATTATTAAATCCGCTCCAACTCGTTTCTTACATAATACTCATCTTCTTAAATTCCTTTCCAGAATCTTTCCTCTTCTTCTTCACTGATTTCTTTACTTTCGTCTCTTCGTCTCGATGACCATATAATAAACATCCTTGCCTTATATCAATAAACAATAAGAAATGTCTTTTGGAAACCTCACTAATCATCAATGGTGTGCTAGGCGTCCTTAAAGAAACTTGTGAGTAATTCTGTTTAGTACTGCGAGAGCTTTTTTTTTCTTCTTACTCACGGTAACTCCAGTTATACAATGATTTAGGTCCATCCGCCTCTTGTATGAGTATCTGCTCTCTTGATATCTTGTAGTGAGTGTAGGTGCTTCAGGTTTCACCCTCGGCTCTTTTGATAGATAATGTGGACTTCTACGTCACAAGGCTAAACAATTATTAATAACTGTAAGTGTACTTGCTCATCTTCACTTGACCCTCTAATCTTTATTACGGCGCGATGTTGTTGCTTATCTTTTTCTAATATCGTTACCGTTTAATAAGCGGCAGGTGACTCGAGGTGAGTTCTCACTTGCGATTGACCAGCTACTCACTTCTAATGATCAACGCCTTCGTTTAATAGCATACAAGTGTCGTTAGCTACTTTATTTTCCCTTGCTTGTTCGGCCACTATGATCTTTGTTGTTGATTTAGCAACTTTCCAGACTAGTTGCGCTGCGTTGGATCAAGCTCCTTCTCTTTTCCTTCTCACCTTGCTGCTTACTGTGGTTAATCCTCTTCCATTCTCGGGTGCCTTCCTACTCAATTAAGGCTCTCCTCACTTTAAATGCCTTCCTCGGCTGTGCTCTATCTGCTAGTACACTTGGCGATATAGTGAATATTTTTGTGTTCGTATACCACCCCTCTCCTTTTGTAATGGCCTTTGGTCCCTTGTTATGTGCTCTTGCCAGTTCCATGTACTTTACTTGTTTTTTTAGGTGCAGTAATGATATAATGAATATAATGATATAATAATATATAAAAACACTTGATATTGCAAATTTATTTATCATATAATATAATATTATTTAAAATATTTCATTTATATTATTTATATATAGAATTATATTATATTATAATTTATATATAATAATATTATTATTCTTATAATATAATTATATATTTAATATATTATATATTATTATATTATATATATAATTATTATCTTAATAATATATATATTTATATATATATTTTATATAATAATAGTTATTACATTATAATTATATATTATACTTATTATACTTATGTCATATATGTTTATTATTACATATATATAATATATATATATTATAATTATTTATTCTATCTTTATTAATATTATGTTTTTTGTATAGATATATATATAATATATAATATATAATATATATTGATATACATTTTTATATTATTTTTTCCAATATATATTAATATAATCCTATTTTATATTTTATATATATTACTTATATTTTAACTTAGATAAAATAGTATCGATAGATAAATAATATTAATGTATTAAAATTTAAAATGGTTTTTAACAAATTTACGATATCATATTTGATCTAACCAATCGCCATCAAGGATTAACTTTCCAAGTGTTTTTTTGGTTCTAACCACTTCAATTTTCTCAGCACATCTAGCATATTCCATAAGCTAGTCAGTTTACTTGTTTTTTATATTTTCTTTGTTATAGCTCGTTTTCATCAATAGTACATATTTAGTGGGATTGAATTTGTTCGATCATACTTATTAGTCTATAAGAGTACAAGATTTATTGATAATTCAGAGTCATACGGAATTCGGGGTCTAGAGCCATAGTCGCAAGCGTATTTGGTATGGCTAGCAGCGACAGATAGGCCGCGAGTCCGGCGGCCAAAATATTTGGAATTTAGCTGCTGTAAAAAAAATTTTAAATATAAATCTCCCACAGTGCTGGAAAATATATAGCAATTAAGTGAATTATATAATACTTTAGTTATATATCTATTTATATGATAAATATATAGGATATATATTACTAATAATACTATTATCAGTTAAATTCTTTTTCCCAATATATTATTTAAGATTTATTTTTCATATTTATATTTAGTATAATTAAAATATTAATTAATATAATATTTATAATATATTACATATTATTATATATATATTTATAATATTATATTATGGCTATTTTTATTTACAATAGTTATTATATCATTATATTATATGTATCCTTCATTAAATTTTTTAATCTTATAGTCACATTACTTTACTTTATTTATGCTCATATATATACTATCCACCTGACCTACGCGTGGCGTACGTTGATATTTTTGTTTCGCTTTTTACTAGGCAGAGTTTATTATATAAATTATATTATATATATAATATATATATATATTATTATATATATAATTACATAATAAATTATATATTACTACTATATATATATTTATATATATATATATATATATATAGTAATATTATATAATATTATATTATTATTATCATATATATAATATATATATAATCATAATATTAATATAATATAATAAGTATTATTATTATTTAATGTATTATTTATAATTATATATAGCAACTAACTAAAACATCGAAAACATATTTTAAAATTATATAATATCATTACCAATATTTATTTGTATGAAAAGCTTATATTTACATTTTATTATATGTACCAAATACTTAAATTTATTAAATCACATTATCCAACTAAATAGTTTTTAGTTCCTTTACATTTTTTATATATTATTATTATGTACATTCACTTTAATTATTATTTATTTATTTATCAGTTTTTCATTATATGATATTTATTAGTTTAATCTGAGAATAATTTTCTAGTAGGCCTATTCATTTTTTATAAAATATAGAGCGGTCTCTATAGATTAAAGTTTATTTATACAGCCGTTCTTTTCTTTCAATATTCAAAATCTTATCACTTAATCTCCAGTAATTAGCATTATTTCACCTTAATTATTTGTTACCACTTTTAGATAATGTTATCCACTTTAAATTTTTAATAATTATATTATTCAAAATTTAATTCTAAATCATCAGAACAATCAGATCATTATCTAATACTTAAAAAATTTCAATAACATAGGCTATGAAACAATGAATCACATCATTTCGTAAATATCTATATTAATATAATAATATAATATAATCTATAATAATATATATTATATATTACGTTATTTATTAATATACTTATATATTATATATAATATTATTATTATAATTATATATATTTATATTATACTTAAATATTATATTAATATATAATTATAATATATAATATTATAATTCATTATATAAAATAATATATATTTATTTATATGCAATTGTGAAATATCGATTTTTTATCGATGTTATTTATCTTAGCGTCTTCGGATCAGTAACACTCTTTAGTCTAATATTTTTCCACTTATTAAGTCTTACCCGTAATAACAGATTATATTTTATTTTTGACCCGTCATTTTGTTGTCGCTTGCGACCCGTGTGTGTCAAATGATTTTTTACTTCCTAAGATCATGATCGCCTAGGAGCGAGTAAATTTTCTAAAATGAATTACAATATATTTATTTATTAGCTTTTTATTATTGTGTGTTGTTTTTCTTTTATATTATTTATTGATAAAAAATCTCTTCTTTTTTTAACTTTTAATATAAAATTTTAGATCAATATTAAGTATTACGTTTTACAAATTTATTTAAATTTCAATTATATTAAAATACGCTAAATTAAATAATATTAGTATAATAATAGCGTAGTGAAGCCTACGCTATCCACTGCCAATACCCTTATATTTTCTAGATAATAGTTTTAATAGATTAATATATAAAATCTAATATATATATATATTAATTTATAATACTTATATAATATTTATTATATTTATATATATATATTATATATACTTATAAATATATATAATAATTAATTATATATATATATTATTATCTATTATATATTAATATATATATATTATAATATAACCATATTTATTAATATTATGGTATATGTATGATACATTCTCATAGTTGCCTAAATCTAGTATCGCTATTGATTCTGTCATTCATATCCACTCATCTTCAATACTTAACTTTGAAGTGTAACCCTCATTCTTATTAACACATAATCAATATAACAACATTTATAATAGCCCAAAACCCTCCCACTTATCTATAGAAACTAATCATTCTAACCTCATATATATTCCCCATTTCCTATAGGTAGGGGGAATATAATTGTCCTACATAATATTATATAGTGATATTTCTGGGTAGTAGAGCATTTTGATTATGAGTGTTGTTTGGTGAGGTTACCTGTACCCTACTGCCTAAACTGTTCTATTATGTATATTATGAATGTAGCCATATGCTTAGTTACGGCAGTCTAGATCAGCCAACGTGTGCGTCGTAGTTCCCTTTCCAATCGACCCATCTTACTCACATCAAACTTGTGATCTTGTAGTTACGTCACACCAAGAAGTTATGTGTTGTAACAAAAAAAGTTAGGGGTAAGTGCCGAGACGTTAACATAAATGAACTGTAGTTCGCACAGAAGACGCAAGTGTTTCGCCTCTATTGTCTATGTCCTAGGACCCTCTCAAGTCAAAACAAATTAGTTTCCAAGAGAGCATCCTGGTTAATACATCGTGGCTTGCATTGAACGTGTTTTCTGCAATTTTTGCGGTCTGGAATGTATGAGTGTGAATTCCGACAATTCTTGACAGTGCGGTGTCAATTAAAGACTGTATAAAATTAGGCGAATATCCTGGCTCCTTGATAGATTCACTCTCGTTATAAGACGAATCTAAGTAGTTAGTAAATATATTGTGTCGTATATATAGTATGTGTGGTTGCTATATAACTCTTAACGTAGAAATTTAAATAGTATATTGATAATCAGTCAATTTGTATTGCTTTGAGCTCATATTTCTCATTACGTAGTTATATTGATAAATGTATGATAAAGTGCATTATTAGTGATATATACGGAAATTTGTTTTGATAGCTAAGATATAATATGAGTGCTATATGATTATAGGTAATTAGTATTTCATTTAGCTTACCTAATTTAGTGACTATACCTAGGTTTTTTTATTTATATAGCTATACTAGTGTATGTCGCCTCATACACTATCGTAAATTTCGGTAGTTAGATATCGGTATGTAAATTAGCTAAAACTCCCATACTTTCTATTTGTTATGTGAACCTATAATTTACCTGACTACTTCTTGGAGAGTATGGGAATGGAGGCGCAAAGGCAGTGTAATAAAGATAGGCAATCATCTGAATGTGCACACAGGATTGAGTGTTCATGTTCCAAGAAAGTAATAAACCCTTCCCTCCATTAATTAGCTGGAACTCTTTTATCCTCTGTTACATGAAATTTCAACAAAGTGAAAACACAAAGACTCAATTTGTGTTACACTTTCTTATGCGAGACGATAATCTAGGCGCTAGATAATCCCCATTCGATATGTTCTTCTGCGGAGTTAATGCCGATATGGCAGTCTACAAGCCGGACAGGCTTAGGTATATCGTCCAACACTCAGAGGAGGTAAGCACAAAAACATTTTAGCGTTATCAATTATGATCTCTGCACCTAATCTCAAATAGCGTAGTTGAATAATTATACGAGTACCATTACTCATTCAGGCGCAGTATGAACCTTTGATATTATAGTATGGTGCAATCGAGTAGAGAAAAAATAATAAAAGTCTCGAGTCTAATATATTAAATATCCTCAAGTTTCTTTGAGGCGTCACTAACTGATGTATTGACATAAGTTTATTACCAAAATATATATTTTTATGTTTTTTAAGGTCATAATAGGATATGTATATTTATATTATAGCAAGATACGTAAGTAGTAACTCTACGTTCTCATAAATTAATAATAAGTGAGTGAAGATTCTGTTTATATTAAAGCTAGAGTTTGCAAAGATATGTATTTTTATAATAACGTAATTGACTTCTATCAAATAGTATGTAAGCTACCTATACATCTCTCACGTATTCTCTACCAAGACCGCTCACGGCATATGAATATAAGAGATTATAAGACTCGAATTAGAATAGCATTCAGAAATATATGACATAGCAGGAGTCCGAAATTATGTAGTTATAAGTGCCTAGGGTATCAGATAAGTCCTCGTTCATGATTGTAGTACTGCGTCTATTAGCTCTAGAGTGGGTACTTAATTGCATATAGTTGGGTAGACTATATTATCCATATAAGTATCAGGACCGCGCGTACGGTACCAACAAGATTATTAAGTATACGGTAGTCATGCATCTTACATTTAAAAAAACACAGTCACACTCCTCAGCGCTATATCAACATATTTATAGGTATTTACTAATATGCTAGATCATATGTACAGTAGATAATGAACCTAAAAAGTAGCTGAGGCTTGTGAGTATTATAGAGGGAATATATGTACGTAGTTCATACACTCACGGTCCAATTGCTCTTCATGTCAAAAAGGCGCCCAGGCACTCTCCCTATTCCTTAAGTACCTGTACATTAAATCGAGTTTGATAAGTAGTATATTATCCGCCCGAGAAACTTACCCGTACGCTGTACCCGATAACGTAGCTCAATCCCGGGAAGGGTAAAAATGGTTTTCCATAGTATATCTAGTTGATTAGAGTAGAGTTTATGATGTCAGTTACCATTGTCTGAAGAGTCCTATCTCTTCGCTGCTCCACCTCCATATTATGATTACTATTAAATAAGTCATCACCTCAGAGTTGCCGTAGTCGTATACCTTTTTTAACACCCCTTATGAAATTGATTAGTTGGAAATGCCGTACCCAGGATTCAGTATCCCAAAGCATTGTGTTGTATAGAATGAGCAGACACTATGTGTTACACCGTCTACATAGAACCCTGTTAAAGATAGAAAGCAAAGGGTTCAAATCTTGTCGTAAGCACTAAAATGTAAACCCACTCCTATCCCTCCACACCTAATTGCTTATGTAGTGAGTGAGGTAAAATGCCCATCTCGGTATTAACACCTCTCCAGTACTACACACTAAAAAATTGGTCTTAATACACACAACGACCCTCCTTAACTTAGTATTATCCAAGGCAAATTCTACATAGTATAATCGCCTGGAGGAAGTATATGTGAGTGAGGGATCACTCAGCTAATATTATTTGCACTCTGATTATATGTGTAAAATAGAAATAAAGTATATATATATACCTTGAGTAAACCCCCCCTGTCATGTCAATTACGTAACCTCATGTATATACTCATTAAGACTCCATTATTAAAGGAAGTACTTACCGGAAGAGCGTCCTCGAGGAACTCTACGTATATAGAGTATAATATACGGTATTATATACTACCTTACCATGTACCGCCTATCGATCTATATATATATATATACATCAATATAATATATAATAAATTCACTAGTATGTATAAATCCTAAATCACCTAAGTAATTATTACTAATATTTAAAAGTGTAGGGAGTATATACCTCCTAATATACGTTCACGGCTACGGTCTTACCATATATTACCTTACAAGGTTCGGGTCCCCTATAATTGGTGTAGAATGAAAACGTAGTCAATATATATATATAGGCAAGCTCAAAAGTATACCGGTTTTTATTAGCCTGTAATCCCTACTTATCTCACTCACACGGGGAAGTAAGTTTAAGGTATGGGTACTGAGACCCATGCTAAGACAATAAGGCATAAACGGATATATAGACCTTATACCCCAAGGGGCTGTGTGAAGACAAAAAAAAAGATAGAGTAGAAATTGTGGTAGAAAATTATGGATTGAAAAAACAGAAAATTAATATAAGGATGAAATATAATATAGAGGGGAACACGGATGACAGATATATATGATTAGCATTAATGTTGATATCACAATGTCAATGCAAACAAATGCCATACTAGCTCGAGCTGGGGTGCCTGTGAAAGAGATGAAAAATATGTTACCTCCTAGTATTTTGTGCCTTTTGTATATCGTACTTATCACCAAGAACATATAACACTATAATAAGAATCAAACATCCCCTGCGAGGCGTTGGTATAGTAGTAACGATGCCATTGAATCCGAGAGCAAATAATATTACACTTAGGACAATACCCTGCGGAACACCTTCGTCCAGAGTAAAGTGGCGTGATAGAACAGACGAGCACCAGACCTGGGTTGATGTTTGACAGAAGACATTGGACAAAGAGAGGGATTTGTGCTCGGAAACCGAGCGAGTGGAGTTTAAAGTGAACCCCAGCTCTCCACGTTGTTCCATAAGCTCTTTCAAGGTTTAAAAAAATGGAACCATTTTTGCGGAAGCAAAAGTCAAACTGGAAGTTTGAAAAGGCCTGGTAACTCTTCAGAACAGGGAGAAGGCGCCCTGTAATCATTTTCTCTATTTAATTTGCAAGTATGACAGGTCAGCGAAATTGGTCTTTGGTTGTCCGCCAACTTCAGATCTTTCCCAGGTTTGGGAATAAAGATTAACAAATGGTGAAGTTCACAAAACAAACACAGAAATAGCAGAAAAAGAGAGGGACTATCTATCTAGAATACCTATTCACAGATGGAAAAGAGGATTCTATCTAGATCCTATTATACAATCAGCAAGACGCTCGATCAGAAAAATGAGTGACGGAGCATTATGTACAAAATAATGTCTGGGTCAGGGGCACCGTCTTTGCTATTCGCCACTGGAAGTGTAACAAGACAGTTATAGGTATGATCTTCCCCATTCGCTTTTGAAAAGTCTGGCGGTGCAGTGTTAATTCTTAAGTTTTGAAAGGTTTCAAGATAGCGGGAAGAGATCGAGTGGCTATCAAAACTATAACCTAATGCATCTGGAACAGCTGCTGGAGAAGAGAGCGTATGTTATATCTGGTACAAAACGGAGGACTGTGGGTGGCGAGTTACTGGTGGAGAGATATGTGTGTACATCTTTCTATACTGAAGAAAGGGGAGTTACGATGTTGACAGTAGAACTATAGGTTCGAAAGTATTGCTTACGTGTTTGGCGATTGATTAGACAAAATCTATCCGAAACTGCTTTTAAAATTATCATTTTTTGAGTGGTGCGGGTCCGTTTATATTACCTGTAGTTTTTTCTTTTCCCGGTTAGCTTGTTCACACTCCTGGGACTACCAAGGGGTCGCAGAACACTTACCTGTGGAAGATTGATGGATGCAAGCTTCTGCTGTTGTGATGAAAACTTAGTATAAGAAGTTAAAGGCCAAGTCAATGGTCGGAAACCGATTATTGAAAGGAGAAAGTTGGATAGCTGAAAAAAAGGTATAATTCGCTCGATCATAAGGCCAGAGTGGAAATGGGATTTTAACGTTGGGCTCGGTGCGAGTTCTTGTAATGCTATCGGGTAATGGTCACTGCCGTATAAGTAAGTAATCAAAGCGGGACAAGTGAAAAGAAATTAAAATTAAAATTAAAAAATTAAAAATTATAAATTAAAATTAAAAGAAACCTTATTTAAGAAAAAACACATGATAAAATAAATATAGTATACACCACATAAATTAGAACAGATTTGTTGTACAAGAAAACAAAATCTTTATATAATGAACATTATTATATTTAAAAAAAAATGTTACCTAATGATTGCTAAACATAAAATAAACATGCTAACTACATGATTGACAAATAAATTTTAAACATATTTAATACCATCCACAAATTTCTAACCCGATTTCCTGAGACATTGACACTTCACCCTTTATAGCATGGTCAACAGCTGTTAAAATGTATTTTATCAATCGAGTTTTTTCACGTTCTTCAAGGATAAATTGTTCGAATTTTGTATAGAAATCCTGATAAGAACAGATGTCGTTATGAAGCGTG
Source organism: Trachelipus rathkii (assembly GCA_015478945.1). NCBI lineage: Eukaryota > Metazoa > Arthropoda > Malacostraca > Isopoda > Trachelipodidae > Trachelipus > Trachelipus rathkii. Next base: position 42,422 of record JABUQX010027993.1, read on the forward strand.
TTACATTAACAAGATATTTTTTTCAAGTGTTGGTAACTTTTTCTATATACCCTTACAATAACGGATTCACACTATCATACTTAAAGAAGGTATTAGACAGTATGCAGAGGTATGTGATAAAGAAAGTGTTAAGAAAGTATGGATTAAAACTAGGGAAATTCATTAGCATAATAAAACAATTGCATAGGGAATATAACTGTAAGGTTGAACATGAATATGACCTAGTTGAGTATTACGCAGTAAGTTTAAGAGTCATACAAAGTGTGACAGTTGTCACTAGTTATTTCCTTGACTACAAGGTGGGGGAAGAGGAAAGGGATAGGGACTAAGGAACGTGCTGAATAATCTGGATTAGGTTATTTGGGTGCACCCTCTGGAAGTCTGTCAGTGCTTGAAAAATAACATTTTCTTCAATTGTAAAAAGGAATAATTTTGAAGAGTAACTATTATATTTTATAATTTCGATGAAATAATCAAGTTTGACCATTTTTTTTTTAAATTTATGGGGGGTAGGGTTTGAAAAATTACTGAACTTTTAACTTCACTATAAAAAAAAATAAAAAATGTGTATTTTTTTTTTAACGAAATTACTAGGGTTTAATGTGGTCATAAAAATATATTCATTTACTCTTGAAACTCTCTGGAATAAAAAAAATTATAAGATCGTTTCCCAATATTTTAAAATTTTTTGAAGATCAATTCGAGCATACCTGACACCACCCTACACTGTTCAACCTGAATGAAACTTCGTCAGACTCTTCAACTATCTATATGTAAAGTTTTGGCAAAGTTTTTTCATTATAGACTGAGATCTTTTTATGGTCACCTGATGTAAGGGGGGGGGGGAAGAGGTTTGAGAAAAATGCAAATAAAAATGTTGAAAATTTATTCCTTTTTTCTGAATAAAAAACATTTTTTATACTATATATATATATATATATATATATATATATTATTATATATATATATATATATATAGGGTATAATATATATATATATATATATATTATATATATAATATATATATATATATATTATATATATTTATATTATTGAATAGGTAAAATTGTTTATTTAAAAGGAATAGGTCGCTTACCACGATAAAACTAAAAAATTTTGTGATGGTGTCTGTTTAAACCGAGAAAAAGCACTTATGACACTACTCACATAAAAAATTATAATTAATATTGTAAGTGTACATATTTTATTTATAACCACAAATCCAACTTTCTGTTTCTTGTATTAATTTATAACACTAAATTGATAAGAGGCTAATAATTGTAATTTTATTTGAAATTAATGAAATCTATTGTCAAGCACATACCAATGGAACAATAACCAAACGAAAAAACTAACTAAAAATATTTTAATCTTCGCTAAGTCAATGAAAAAAATTGCACACTTTATTTGAGTAAAAAATAGCTTCATTAAAAAAACATGTCCGAATAACTTTAATTATTAAATTAATTAAAAATAGATTACTTAAAATTAATAATTATTTAAATTAATTTAATTAACCTTGCCTGAAAAGAAATTATTGTAACTTAAAATATAAATGGTTCCTTGATTAGTAGTGATAAAAAAAAGGTCTCCTATAATCATTTCGAGCACAACAAACAAATAAAATCGCATAATCTGGCAACACTAATTTTTTGTTTGCAAGGTGTTCTTTATCATATTAACCCATAATATATTAATATTATATTATATATATATTATATATTATATATTATATATATAATTATATATATTTTTATTTACTATATATATATATATATATTATAATATTATATATATATATACTATATATATAGATAACATAAAAGACCTGTAACGGAACTCAAGTATCAAATAAATCTCAATCAAGAGTAATAAAGGTTTCCTATATCAGGGATGGCAAAAAGTTCAAGTTTTAGAGGTGACAAAGAGTCAAAAGTGCGGATTCTTTACTTCATGGGTGGCAAAGAAAACCCCAAATTTTGTTTTTAATTTTTTTTTTTAATTTTTTTTAGCTTCGACTTAAACCTCCTTAGAATATTGCTCTGATTTTAAAACTAAATAAAAATAAAAATTAAAAATAAACTTAGTATTTATGAATTTTTTATAATATTTTTCAATTTCAACAACTATTGGCATTGTTAACCCGTAAGTCTGTAAACATTCTTTAGTGTTGCTATTTCATTGTTTACATTGTAAGATTTTGAACCCAGAGCTAAGGCCTAAGGTTAAAAATTGAAAATTAAATTGCCAGAGATGCCAAGCTAATTGTATGTATTGAGGAGTGGAAAATTAATGCCAGATGTAGACGAATTGTATGTGGTTAGTTTTTGTATAATGTCGTATAAATAAATATGTTAGGCCAGTATTTGAATATTGTTTAACACTTTTAGCAGCTTTATTAGAAAAGACATAGATATGTTGGAGAGGGCGCAAAGTAAAGCAACGAGTTTTTCAAAGATTTTTTTGGCTTTGAGGATAAGAATAACGCGTGAAGCTTTTGTCTAGATAGGCCTATTGCGGCTTTTTAAGTATTAACTTCTTATCATATTATTTGTTATGGGTTTGAACTGGGGACATATTCTTAGCGAAGCAAATTGCTGCGGCTTAATCTATGTTATTTTTATTGTTGATCCCTGGGAACAAGTCTAAAAAGGAACATAACCGGTTTTCTTAAGTAATTTCTTTTATTTATATGAGTTGAACTGTGACATTCCCTAGAGGGGGTCAAGTGCGGCTTTTAATTATTATTTATAATTATTTAAATTATAATTGGTTGGCTGGGAAACAGTCTAGATAGGCCCCATGCGTCTCTTCTGAGATATTATTCTTATTTATTAATGTTGATTATTTTATTATGAGTTGACTTTGACATTCTAAGGCGTCAATATGCGTTTCTTATTATTATTTTTTTAATAATTTAATTATATATATATATATATATATAATATAATATAATATATATATATATATATATATATATATTATATAATATATTATATATATTATATATATATTTATATTATATATATATATATATCAATATTGGTTGACTGGGACAGTCTAGATAGGCTATTGTGGCTTCTTAAGTATTATTCTTTTTTTATTATTTATTATGGGTTGGACGCTGGAAACTCCTAGAAGTGGCGAACTGCGAGAGAGACTTCATCTTAATTATTAATTAATTTTTATTGTTGACTGGTACAGTCTAAATAGGATCATTCAACGCGGCTTCTTAAGTATTATTCTATTTATTATGGGTTTGACCGGGACATTCTAGAGAAGTTAATGCAGATTCTTAATTTATTATTCAGAATAACTCCTCTAGA
>JABUQX010027994.1:10000-20000 GCA_015478945.1 Trachelipus rathkii
CATATGAGTGTAAACAGAAAATACATATAATCCCGCTTTGTATTTTCCACAGTTTGAACAACTCTAAAACTTTATTTCTTCATTACGGCTGCATCATGATATCATTGTCCAATCAGAAATTGACAGTTTATTTTAACTTTCGTAGTGTCATTACCTGGACTAGGGATTCTCTTTTTGTGCTTTCTACAGCCACTATCCTAAGAAATCTTCACGAACCACAAATATGTTTATTTCATTTCTAGTAAATATATATTATATATATATAATATTAGTTATATATACATATATATATATAATATATATATTTATATATATATATATAATAGTATATTATAGTATCGTTTTATCTATATATAATATATATAATGAATATAATATAAGTAGTTAATAGAAGAGTTCAGCGGCAACCTAAGAATGCGAGCGTTGAAGTGCCCCTTATCAAGTGTTAGCTGATAAGACACGTGTTTTCGAGATAACGCTAATTGCTTTTACTGATAACCGGGTTTCTTTCTTAATTTCGTTTGTATTTAATTTATTTGATAGAAATTTTTATGTCAAATAGAAATTAATTAGATAATTAGTTAATTAAATTTAAATAATTAAATAATTAAAAATATAATAAATTAAGGTATATATATTATACCCGTATACAGTCACCACAGAGCGCGTGCGCATACACAACGCACGACAACACAATAAATAAAGATATGATATTGAATTGATTATTATTACGGAAGATCGAATCCCGAAGGGAATGCGATCGGAGTCGAAAAACGCTTACTGTAAGCGAATCGTTTTTTTACGCCACGTCCGATCCGGCTCGCTCTCCGGCTCCGGCTCCGGGCTATGGCTCAACTCCGATCGCCGGCCTCCGACTCTGGCTTCCAGAAACGCCGAAGCATGCCCCCATTTCCCGTCAGCGCCACTCCCTATTTCTTGGGAAAAAAAAAAAAAACCCCTTCGCTGCTGGGGCCCCGCCCCCAATCCGACTCCGCTTCAGCCAGGGCGAACGAATCTGGTTCAGTCTCTGAAGTTTTTCCTTATTCTTATTTTTATTATTATTATTTATTGATTGATTAGCTTATTATTATTATTACTTATTAATTATTATTATTATTATTGGATTTATTATTTAATTATTATTATTATTAATTTGAGATCTTATTTATTTATTATATCTCACTCTCTCATTAGTGTGATTATAATGAATGAAGTTGTGTGCTGTGACTCGTCTGACGCTCAGCCTATTGGCTCGATATATATCTATAATGAGGTTGAGTTATCGTGTATTGGGTTAAATTTTGGAAGGGTGTTAGATGGTGATTTAACCTGCGTCATGACGACGAAGAATTACGTCTACGTGGGCCCTCCGGGGGGGACCCCACCATTAAAAATCGATAGTGTTTCCGTAAGTTGGCTAAAATTGGTGAGAGTGAAATTCAGAGTTTGAATTCCTAGAAATAGTTTGAGTAAGGGAGAATTCTAGGAGTTGACTCCGGCACCGGTTTCTGGAGCACTGCGGTAAGCAAGAGTTAGCATCACCACTCAGCTCACACTCAAATTGGATCCATCATAATCGACTCACTCGCGTATAGTTACTAACCACGTAGATCTCGAATATTTAGACAAATAAGGAGTCCGTATAGTGGGTGTCTAGGACCCATTGAGGGAGATCCTGACTGAAAAAAAAGCACAGAGTGCAAACAGAAGTCGGAAGAAGGAATGACAGGAATGAAGGAAGAAATGAGGAGGGAAAAGAATAAAGAAAGAGTCTGACATCAGAGGAGTAGGAGTTTGAACAGCTGCACCGGTGCTGGCCCCGGTGCGGTGCCGAGTTATAAAATATTTGTGTAATGATACAATTTTGGTGTACTTTATATATGTTATTGGGTCTGCAACTGTCTTTAGTTATGGTTTAAGAACATCAAAGAAGAAATATAAATAAAACAGCAGAAATTAAGTGCGATAAAAATGTCTTATTCTTTTTGTTTAAATAACTTACAAATTTACGCTTTTACACACCTAAAGCAGCAAATTCAGAAATCAAACCACCATCCAGCCACCTTCCTGTCCAATCGTGATCTATTGATCTATTATCTATTTGTCTATTGATATATTGATCTATTGATCTATTGATCTATTGATCTATTTGTTCAGGACATATTCCTTTACCAATGTTGCTAGCTTGTTATATACTATAAGCAGTAAATGCAGTAAATCATAATCAAACCACGCATCCGCCAGCCCTCGTCTGTCATGCCTTGATCTAATTGAATCTATGATCTATTGATGCTATTGATCTATTGATTCACTGTAGCATTTCGAGTATCATTTTGGATAAAATAACATAAAATCAAGTTCTTTATACAAAGATCATGAGTATACTCTAACGTAACTAAAGTTTTCACCATTAATAAAGCTAACATATCGTTACACTGAACTACAGAAGAACTAAATGTACAAAGCGAGTCAAATATTTTGATTGAAATATGATAATAGAACTTTTTACATGAACAAAGTTCACACTTAACAACAGTTAAAGTAACTAACATATGCATGCAAAAAGACGTAACGTTATTCAGACATTGTTAAAGCATAAATCTAACATAACATATGTATTTATATTAACTGGTTGTGTCAATCAAAAAATGTATCATAACCTTGCCGATTATCATACAGCAGCAGCAAAAAGTATGCTTTAATGTTAACAAAGTTATCCACAATCAATAAAACTAACATATCGTTACATGAATAAGAAATAATGTACAAAGACAAACTAACACAACTTACAAAACTATGAATAACTGTTAACATAAACAATTCCACACTTAACAAAGTAAGTAACTAACATTAAATGCAAAACGTAACCTATTCGCTACTTTTTCAAGCATATCTCTAACATATTAACGTTAATCTTACACAGGCACAGCAGTTAACATTTAAATAAATTTATCATAACCTTGGCCGTTATCATACTGATCAACGAATATACTCTAAAGTAATAAAGTTTCCACATCAATAAAACTAACATAGCGTAACTGAACTAAGAAATAATGTTTCAACAGACGATCATGAAACTACAGAACTTACACCGAATATATGTTATACATTAACAAAGTTCCAACTTAACACCGGTAAGTATATAACATTGCCTGCAAAGCGTTCAACTATTCCTACTTTTTCAAAGCATAATGTCTAACCATATTAAACGTTAATGCTACACTGCGATGACAATACACATTTAACTAAAATATAATCACAACATTGGCTTAATTAATATGTCAACGAATTACTCTAACGTAATAAAGGTTTCACCATCAATTAAAACTAAGCAGAGCGAGCAACTATGAACTAAGAAATAATCGTGTAAAAGACAAACATAACAGACCATTACATACCGAATCACTTTTACCATAACAAAGTTCCACACTTAAACACCCAGTCAAGTAACTAACATTGCCTGCAAAACGTAACCTATTCTTACTTTTTCAGCATATCTCTAATATTAGCGTTAATCTTACACTGATAAAAATAAATTTAGCAAGAAATGTATCATAAATTGTCCGAGTTATATAACTGATCAACGAATATAGCTCTACAACGTAATAAAGTTTTCAACTCAATAAAGCTAACATATCATATTGACTAAGAAAATAATGTACAAGACAAACCTAACACAACTTTCACACGAATAAACCATTAAAAAAATCCCACACTTAACACCAGTAAAGTAAACTTAACCATAAGCATGCAAAGCTAACCTATTCTTACTTTTTCAAGGCATATCTCTAACATATTAACGTTATCTTACAAGACACAGTAACATTTAGTCAAAATGCATCATAACCTTGACCGATTTTCATACAGACTAACGACTATATGGCTAACTTAACAATGTTTTTACATTATCATAGTAAATATTTAACAAAATTTATCAAAACCTTACCTAAATATCATAATCCGCAGCAAATAGTTGCAAACATAACAAGGTTTTATCCAAATATATATATATATAACAAAGTTTTATCCAAACATAACCTAAAAATAAGTTCCTTTGAATAAAATATCATAGTGAAGTGTAATAGTTTTAGCCGAAATTTTAATAGCAGTAAATCCAAGTAAATCAGTAAACCAAAACCACCCGTACCCTCCCCGCCCTCTCTCTACCATCCGGTCATGCCCTATTTGATCTCGATTAATGATGTCAGGGTCCACATATCGCTAGTATCATTTCTGGATAAACATAGTAAGAAATACAGTTATCTTTCTCATGTACTAACCTAGCGAATATTAACTGCTAAGTAACATTGTTTTTCACATTAATACGCTAACATAGCACTACAGAATTACTAAGAATTAATGCACAAGACAACCCTAACATACCTAGCAGCGAATAAACTGATTATACATTACACAGTTCCCATGACTTAAGAACAGTAAAAGTAACTAGCAGCAGCGTACAAAACGTGTAACGCTATTCACACTTTTAAGCCAATATCTCTAACATACATTCGAGTTATTTTAAGCAAGTTAAAATATGTAGGGTTAACGTCGCATTTCAAAGTATCATTTCGGATAAACATAGCAATAAATGAGTTTATTATATTGTACTAATCAGTGAATATATGCTACATAACAATGTTTTTCAACATTAATAAAGCTTAACATAGCATCACATGAATAAGAATATAATGTAACGACAACCTTAGCAACACTTACGCGACTAATAAAATGTTAAACTTAACAGTCCACACTTAACACAAGTAAAACTATCTAGCATTGCATACAAAACGTACCTTTCATATTTTTCAAGCATATCTCTATACATATTAACGTTATTTTACATTGACACAGTAATATTTAACAAAAATTTATCATAACCACGTCTAATTATCATACAGATCAACGAATAACTGTAAACATACCTAAAGTTTTATCCAAACATAACATAAAAATAAGGTCTTTGATAAAATATCATAGTAAAATTGTAAATAGTTTACAGATTTTAAATCAGTAAATCAGTAAAATCAAAACCATCACCTTCCACCCTCCCACAATGACCTTTTAATCTATTGAATCTTTTGATCCATGTCATATTTCGAGTATCATTTCGACCAAACATAACAAAAAATAAAGTTTTTTTATATACTAACTCTCGAATATATGCTAACTTAACAAAGTTTTTAACATTAATAAAGCTAACATAACATAACCTGAAACTAAGAATATAATGTGTACAGCGACAAACCTAACTCACCATACGTACGAATAAACGTAATTAACATTAACAATTCCGAACTTACAAACAGTAAAAGTACCCGATCCTAACGCCACTTCGTACAAAACACGGTCAACCGTATTACTCAGACCTTATTGTTCAAACTATATAATCTAACAGATGATCGATGTTAATGTTAATAAAACAGTGCCGTAATACCAAATTGATAGATTTACACAAAATTTAGACATAAGACCCCTGTCTAATCTCAATACTGATGAAGCGAAATATAAATGCTAGTGGAACCAGGAACTGGTGAGCCGATTTCTTTGGTACGATCACCCCTCGTATAGTTTAACAAAAATTCCAGGTATAACATCGTCTAAATAGATCACACGTACCCGCAACGAATATTGCAAAGACAAACGAAGTTTTAACCAACATAACATCAAAAATAACAAGAATTTTATCCAAACAATAACATAAAAATAAGTTTCTTGAATAAAATATCACACAGTAAAGAGCGATAGTTTACTTGATTTTAAAACAGTAAATGAGTAAATCAGTTAAATCAAACATCCATCCCAGCAGTCAACCTACCCACCCATCCGCCTATGATTATTGAACTATTGATCCACAGATCTTAGTGTTTCCAACAATTATAGTTCCTATAAAACATAAACATAAAGAAACAAGTTCTTTATATACAGACCTAAGGGTAAGGGCGCAGCCCTTAAGTTTTAAGCGAATACAATAAAGACCGTAACATATCATAACCTGAACTATAGAGATATCGAATGTACAAATGCAAACACTAAACATACCTGCGTAATGGACTAATGCATGCTAACTATATCCTGAAAATTCCTACGTTAATCATCAGGTATAACGTAGCTAACGAGCGGTCATACCGCAAGTACTCCGCATTATGGTTGCCCGGACTTTTGTGGCCGACCAGTATCAGAATACAGGGTAGAAGACACTATTAGACTGAAACAAAATCCTGTAAAAAAATGACCCAATTTATAAAGGTACCACAGCATCTTGGAACTATGAGTTGACACTAACCATTTATCAAAGTTGTGCACGCTCGTGCTCGTAGATAGTAAACACACAGTGCTGAAACTTTGGAAATGCGAGAATAACGTAAGGACATTAGAGAAATTCTCGAGGGCAACACCTAACATTACTCCAACGAAAGCGTATCTGTAGAACCTACGACTCAACGTTTTCTAAACACATCATCGTCAGTTAACAAAGTAATATCCTTACAAAACTCATCTTTTCTCTAACAAATCAAGTGTTAATTTCACATTGTCTATCAGGGTAGATTTCTAACATAACATACCTAACTTTGCCGATAACAGCTTCATTCAAACCAAGGTACTAAACAACACATACAATCCGAAAAGAAAAAACCAATGGGATGCACCCTTAAAAGGGTGTGAATCCCTGAGGAGGGGGGACCACCAGCCGAAATGAGATGTCTAAGCGGGTTTTTGGGCTCAACACCGAAGGGCTGAGGCTTACCCCTCCTAATGGACGGGCACAGACTGAAGGAGGAGGCGGCGGGGGAGGGCGACGGGTGCTTCTGGTTTACTGATTACTGACTTATATTGGGTTTAAGGGGAATTGCGGATGTGGCCATTAACTTTAACTATGATATTTTATTCGCAAAGATACTTATTGTGATTAGTGTTTGTTTGGATAAAAACTTTTGTTATTATTAATTTAGTGTTTTGTTTGTGGGCAATAATAATACTTGCTTACTGGATTGTTAGCAACTATATGACTGGGATGATTATGGATGATCTATAGGTAAGGCTAAATGAGATTAAATATCTGTGTATACAAGTATTTACCGTATGATAATGTACTACTTTGATGTACGTTGAGGCCTATAAGTCGTTTGGTCTGTATGATTAATCGGTCCAAGAGTTATGATGCATTTTTTTGCCTAAAATTGTTTACTGTGTCTTTGGTAAGATTAACGTTAAAATTGTTAGAGATATTGATTGAAAAAAGTAAGAATAGGGTTACGCTTTGCATGCTATGTTAGTTACTTTACCTGGTGTGTTAAGTGTGGGATTATTTGTTAATGATAAAAGCAGTTATTCGGTTGTAAAGGTTTGCTGTTGTAGAGAGTTTTGATCTATGTGATACGATTATTGTTCTTAGTTCATGGGTTACGTTTGGAGTGGTATAGCACTTTATTGTGTTGAAAGGTACGTACTTATCCACGCTTAAGAGTAATATATGTAGTAGATGCAGGGTAGATGAGCATAAGTATCTGACATAATGATTATGATACACATAGTTTTTTCGCTAAATGTTTATTGTAGTAGTGATAGAATTAACGTAATAAATTAGTATAGATGATAGTGCTTGAAAAAGTTACAGAATAGGGGTTACGCTTACACAGGCAAAAGTGTTAGTTTTACTTTACCTGGGTGTTAAAGTGGGGAACTTTGTTGAAATAGTTATTAACAGTTTTAATTTCGTATGTAAGATCTGTGAAGGTTTTGTCTTGTATTTTTGTTCTTAAGTTCAGTGTTAGGCTGTCTATGTTCAGTTTTATATTTATGTGGAAACATTTATATACGTTGTTAAAGGAAAGTATATTCGTTGATCAGTATAATATAACACAATGTCTGTGATATATTTAGTTAACATGTTAATGTAATTCAGTGTGAAAGATTAACGTTAAATATGTTAGAGATATGCTTGAAAAAAGTAAGGCTAAAGTGGTGTTAAGCTTGTGGAAGCTTTAGGTTAATGTAAACATGTTTGCCTCGTGTGTTAGTTCTAGTATAGGTTTGCTCTTTTGTACATTATTTTCTTAGTTCATGTTACGCATGTTAGTTTTATTTAATGTGAGAAAACTTTTATTCACGTAGAGAGTAATATTAGCCTTGATCAGGTATGAGATTAATGCCCGGCCGCAAGGTTCTGCATAATTTTTAGTTAAATGCTTACTGTCCTGTGTAAGATTAACGTTAATCATGTTTAGAAGATGTGCTTGAAAAGTATGAGATAGGTTACGTCTTCTTCAACTGACAAACTGTTACGTAGTTACTTGTGTTGTTAAGTGTGGGAATTTTATCTGTCTAACTGTTAAGATTTTATTTCTTTGGTACTAGAGGTTGTGTTAGGTTTGCGTCTTTGTAATTATTTTCTTAGTTCATGTAACGATATGTTAGTTATTTTATTGATGTTAGAACCTTGTTATGTTAGCATACTTTTGCTGGTCTGTATGATACTGATAATCGGCCAAAGGTTATGATAAACTTTTGCTAAATGATACCCAAAGTGCAGTTAATTCGTAAATTAACATTGTTAGTCATGTTAGGGTTATGCCTTGAACAAAGTGTGTGGAATAAGTTACGTTTTTTTGTATGCTATGTTAAAGTTACTTTAACTGTTGTTAAGTGTTGAAACTTTGTTATGTTTGAAAGTTTATTCACATCTCTGTTTGCACGCCTATTCTTACTTCTAATTGGTTTTCTTTAGTTCATGTAACGATTGTTACGGTTTATTAATGTGACAACTTTGTTACGTTAGCGTATATTGATTGATCTTTGTATAAAAACTTGAAACTTTTTTATGTTATGTTTATCCAAAAATCGATACTCAAAATTGACTTGATCAATAGAAATCAATAGATTCAAGGATGGAACAGGAGGGTGGTCGGGATGGCTGGTTTGATTACTGATTTACTGCATTCTACTGCTGTTAGGTAAAATGTTATAAAACGTTAACAATTTTAGTATAAATAAATTGGTTGAACTTGAATCAAAGTAAGATCAATCAGATAGATCAGGGTTCAGATACAATATGGATTAAGTAGATTCAATAGAGTTCCAAATTAGGGCTTATCAGTAGGTCACCGATTCGGAATAGAGGAAAGGCGTGGATTTGCGGAACTAGATGGAGTTTGATTTACTGACATTTTACTGCTTTAGGGTAATGCAGCGTAATAAGTGGGAGACGTTCCAAATAGTATTTGAGTAAAAAATTTGGAAGAACGCTGCAATGCATTAGAGTTCAAGTAAGATGCTATAGATCAGAAGGAACACGATTGGACAGGGAGGTAGGCGCTGAACATGGGTGGTTTGTTTAGCTGATCTTACTTCTTTTAGGAGTGGTGTGAAAAACGTAAATTTCGTGTAGTTAATTAACAAAAAGAATAATGTAAATTTTAATTTATTTTATTTATTTATTTTATTTATTTTTTCTATATTTATTTTTCTTGATGGTTCTGAAGCCATATTTTTCGATCTTCAGCCCAATAACATAATAAGACACCCATATTGTAATCATTAACAAATATTTAATAACAGGAGCACGGAGCAGCACCGGTGCAGCTGTCAACTCCTACTCCTGTGAGTCAGACTCCTTCGTCATTTCTTTTCCGCTCCTTATTCTTCTTCATCTTCTTCATTCTCCTTCGACTCGTTTTTGCACTCTGTCGCCTTTTTTTTGTTCAGTCAAGGACCGCCCTCAGAGTTGGGGGGTCCTAGGCACCCTATCGGACTTAATAATCCCTCATATTCGAGATGCTACGGGCTTCGATACCCATATAAGGACACCAATATTGTTGTTATATCAGACTGCTTTTATTAACCGGCACCTGCAGTGCTCAGCAACCGGTGCCGAAGCAACTCCTCAGATACCCTTATCAACTATTTCTAGAAATTCAACTCTGAATCTTCTCACATAATTTTAGCCAATTACGAACACTTCGATTTTTTAAGGGGGGTGGGGTCTCCCTTCGGGGGGCCC